>PVHX01015057.1:0-48155 GCA_004024805.1 Geosciurus inauris | reverse complement strand
ACCACTGAGCCACATCCCCAGCCCTATTTTGTATTTTATTTAGAGACAGGGTCTCATTGAGTTGCTTATTGCCTCAGAGTTGCTGAGGCTGGCTTTGAACTCACGATCCTCCTTGTAAGAACACTCACCGTGCCTTCAACCCCTCCCTTCCATCCTTCCGCATTCTATGCTAATAGACTGTGCTCTTGCCAGAATGCACCCCTTTGTTTGTGACCTTTGGACCTGATTGGTCCAAGAGTGTATTTAAGTTTCTACACTTTCTAGAATAAAGGGTGTTTTCTGCTCCTCACCCCAGTGTTCTTGCTTCTCGCTCTGGGTATTTGCATCTCACTGGGGCAGAGCAGATTTTTACCTACACCCCAGGGCCTGGGGAGATTGGCTCCGCGAATCGCCACCGTCCAGAGAGACTCCATATCGTCTTCCCCAGAGACCCCTTATTTTTCTCCATCTCTCTGGACCCCAACTCATCGGGAAGGCCCACGTGGCCCCCTACTCGCCCTTTTAAGCAATACCTCCTGCCTCAGCCTCCTGAGATGCTGGGCCAACCTAGCTTTTATCAGTAATGAAACTGATATGTCAATCTCTGTCCACTTGATTCCTATCCAATTGAGAACATAGTCAGAGGAGAAGACAGGGTCTCTTCTGGAGCATGACCTACAGTGGACAAGTGGTAAATGGCAGTAACTTGTCCTTTATTTCTTCCTCCGTGACTTATAGGATTCATGGGTGACAGCCAAGGTTCATGTGCTCTACCAGGAGGGTCTAATCTGCTAAAACACTCTATGCCCTAAAGTACCAATCTCTCTTTACTCCTCTCTGCCACAAACCAGTGCAAATCACTTAAGCAAGGTGGCATGATGCTATGATTCATGGTCTACATGCATGTGTGAGCCAGAGGTCACCAAATTCCAGCTCCCCTGCCAGTGAGAGGCAGAGTTCCTCCAATGAAATTGGCCCCTCATTTACTAGTGGCTGCTTCTCATCACCCATGCTGTGACTTGGAGGAGAGTGGAGTTGATGGGGGAGCGGGAAGTTTGCAGGGAGCACTGATGGAGCTGTTACTCAGGAAACTTCTTGACCTGTGATCTCACCCTGCATTCACAGGGCTCCATTTCCTGGATGCACCATGAGGGATTCTGTGAGCAAAACTAAATATAACCCTTGATGGAGTGTATCTGGACAGGAAATGCAGTTTGAAAGTGGAGAAGATGATAAACATATTGACAAAGGAGGCCTAAGCAAAAAAATCTAGCCCAAGGAAAAAGTTGGGACTTTCTTTCTGAACACCTAGAAGAGAATACTGAAGTCTTGGTGGTTTCTTTGTTGTTTCTTTTTAAAACAGCCTAAAGCAGAATGTGATGCAAAACTAGAACAATCCAAACTTCAATTTTCTCTGGGAAAAACATCACCCTTGACCTAGGTAGAAACTGCAGCAACAGAGCACTTCACTCTGTCTTGTAACTTTTGCTTCATATACTGAAGGTGTCTTTTTTTATTTTGAAATATCACCATATTTATTTCATAGTAAATACCAGCACACGAACACTTTAATGATACTGGAAGTTAGATGGCTTTAGTCTTTCTTTAATGACACTGGAGCCAGCATGGTGGTAAATGCTTCCAATCCCAGCAACGTAGGAAGCTAAGGCAAGAGGATGGCAAGGTCAAGGCCAGCCTCAGCAACTTAGCAAGGCCCTAAGCAACTTAACAAGACCTTCTCTCAAACTTAAAAATAAATTTAAAAAAAGGTTGGGGATGTGGCTCAGTGGTCTAGTTCCTGGGGTTCAATCCCCAGTACCAAAATAAAAGGAAGGAAGGAAGGAAGGAAGGAAGGGAGGGAGGGAAGGAGGGAGGGAGGGAGACGCACGCACTGGGTTTCTTTCTTTCCTTTTCTTTTTCTTTTTTTTTTTTTTTTTTTGGCAGCCTTGTCAACTCTGTTCTGTATACTCAGAGCATGTCTTCCAGGGACTTTTCAATAAATACAGTCTCCCTCTTCCACCAGTTATCTGTGTTCCCTTCCACTAACTCTGGGCACACATCCAGTTCCCCATTAACCATTCATTCAATAGGATGACATCAATTCATAAACTAGAGCTGAATCAATAATATCATAAAGTTAGTTTTTGAATTTTATACTTTGGAGAATGGCAATATATACCAAACTAGAGAGGAACCTCCAGCTGAACTTCCACATGTCCATAAGCAGTCTCACCAGTGACCACCCATCCCCCTGCCAACTCCCCTCTGCCCAATTTTTTTTTTAAGAAAATCCCAGATAGACTACTTTTTCATGTGTACAGATGTCATTATGCATCTTAAAAACACAGATGTATGGTTTTGTTAAAATGAACCCAACTATTATGTATAACTACAATGCACGAATGAAAAAAAAAAGACTCCTTAAAATATTACCCAGCATAAACCTTTGCTTTGGTGTTAAAATATATATATATATATTTTATATATATACACACACAGATACATCCTAGCACACTAGTTCACACCAAAAAATCTTAACAATAATTTCTTAACATTTCAAAGGCTTCCACTGGATTGTTTTGAAGACATCCTAAGATTTCTTCTATAAATAATGCAGTCCTTTCTCTGGAAAACAACTATTTTTTTTTTCCTTTTTGGGCAAAGCCACAATACTACTATCATGTTTAAAAACAGTAATCTTTTCAACCATCAAATTTCCAGCTAGTGTATACATTTCCTGATGTTCTCATAAATATTATTTTACAGTTGAGTCATTTGAATCTGGAGTCAACTGAATGCATTGCATTTGATACATCCTTTACATTGCTTTTCTTTATGAATTCTCCCTCTTATTGACTCAAATAATTAACTTATAGAAGAATGTGTCCATATTGACAGACATGATGCCACACTGTATTAAAAAGAACTGGGGATGCAGCTCAGTAGTAGAATGCCCCTAGGTTCAATCCCCAGTACCAAAAAAAAAAAAAACAGGGTTCATGTCTGGATTTTTAAAGTTTACAGGCCAATACTGCCTTAATTTTTATCCTTTTATTTGGCCTACATTCTTTTTATTTAAAGAAAGTTTCATTGAGGCAAAAAGCATGTCAGTAGACATATTTAAATATACACAGTCTGACTTCTGTATCTGTGAGCTCTACTTCTATGAATTCAACCAAGCATGAATTGAAAATATTTGAAAAGAAAATTGCATCCATATTAAACATGTATAGATGTTTTTCCCTTATCATTATTCTCTGAAAAATACAGTATAACAACTATTTACATGGCATTTACATTGTATCATGTCATCCAGAGATGAGAGAAAAAACAGAAGACGTGTATAGGTTCTATGCAGATCTATAAAAGGGACTTGAGCATTCACAGATTTTGGTGTCCATGACCGTTTCTTTTCGCTAAAATGAGTGTGTGGAGAGGACAGGTGTATAGAACTAGATGATCATTGATGTCTCTGGCCTGTCAAAATGTCTATTATTCTTTCTTTCTTGGCTCATCATTCTCTCATATCATGTTAGGAATAGATATATACAAGTCCAAAGTTTTATCTCTGTAAATAAAATCCACAGATAGAAACTAGGTTAAATTAATTTCTATATATTCAGCATAGGTCTTTTCTTTAATTAAAAGTAAGTAGGAGACTCTTTTTAGTTGCTTTCCATCCTGCATTTCAGAAGGATTTGTAAATTGGTTGCTCCTTGCTGGAAACCAGCATATTTCTATATAGGTTGCCACATCACAGGTCTCCCATTTGAACCTCGTCGAAGCATTTCCCTTCTTCAAACCACACTGAGCGTAATGTAGGTGCAGGGCCCTGCAGCCTCTAATCATCTTCCAACACAGAAAAGCATTCCAATCGAAGGATTGAATTCCTCCCAGGGAGGAGTTCAAGAGGTGCTGATTTTAAAACTTTCAAGCGAGGATCAAAGTGAACTCAGCAGGAGATAGTTTAAAGCTGACAGAACTGAAGCAAAGGTAGTTTGATAAAGTGGTATTTATACACTCTGGTCTAGCCAGACACTGATGGCAGGACATGAGCAAACTGGTCCTATTGTATTAATGAAAAGTATGGTGAGATTTTTCCTGGTAATTTAAAATTTTCAAGGACTCTAAAGCCTTTTGAGTAACACATTGGGTTGTTCACTCATTTACTCATCCCCTTGGGACTAGGTAGCTGGGAGTCTTTGAGATACTAAAATAAATACTCCATGTTCCAGTAAGAAACTTATTCTCCCACAGTGGCTAGAAAATGTGTACTTGATTATTGATAATACTAAGCAGCCCATAATTAAAACCTTACTTTCTCTTCTTGTGAGGATTAAACTCCAGGATCTCAAAGACAAAATATCTAAAGATAACTCAGATGAAAGCTATAAGGCTCATTTCATGGTATCCTTGAACACATGTGTTTTTTCCTGTAAATCTTTGACTGAAAGATATCATACTGACAATTTGACACCCATCCCTCCATCCATCCATTTATCCATCTATTCATCCATCCATCCATCCATCCATCCATCCATCCATCATATATGCATCCATCCATCATCTATCCATTCATCATCTATCCATTCATCCATCTATCCATACATACATCTATTCATTATTTACTCATTCTAAGGCTTTCCTGGAAACAATTATTTCTCCCTGAAAGTCTTTGCTTTCCTAGGCTAATGCTTACTCACCGTTAGGTCTTCCTTTATATGTCTCTTGCTCTGGGAAGTCCTCTCTGACCTCAAAATCTTGGTGAATACCCTCATCCATGCCTCCGTCTCCACACTGGTCAGATATCTGCTACTCCTTGGTATCACCTAATCAGTAATTGTGCAGTAAGAGTTATGGTTGGCTATATCAGTTAGATGCTCCTGCATTTTAAGGAAAACCCCCCAAATTAATGCCTAGAACAGCCACTGTCTGTCTAGTGCATAGCTCTTGCATTGATCAGCTGATTCTGGTGTACAAGTGCCCTGGCTGATTCTATAGGGATCACTCATGCATTTGTGGTCAGCCAGCAAGTTAGCTGGGAGCTAGGTGATCTAAGAGCCTCATCCTTTGGGCTTACCTCTGCTCTTTGTAGTCTCCCACTCAGTTCAGACTTGGGAAGCCAACTTCAAGAGGTCAGATCCCAAACTAAGTCAAGAGGAAGTTTTAAGCTTCTGTGAGCCCTGGCTTAGAACCTGTACTGTGTCAGTTCCAAGTCACAAGGACATTTCAGATTCCAGGGGTCAGGAAATGGACTGCACCTTTTGACAAGAGAAGCTGCAGAGTCTTGTGGTCACTTTTATAATCTACTGAGATATTGATCCTCTAGGAAAAAGCTGGGCTTTATGTAAAAAGCCCTCAGGGAAATGTCAAGACAGACTTGGAATGAGCAAACAGAAGTAAATTATTTGGGATAAAAATATTTTTTTCAAAAAACTTCCCAGCTAGCCGGGGCAGTGGCGCATGCCTGTAATCCCAGTACTTTGGGAGGCTGAGACAGGAGAATTGCAAGTTCAAAGCCAGCCTCAACAAGGTGAGGCACTAAGCAACTCAGTGAGAACCTGTCTCTACATAAAACACAAAATAGGGCTGGGGATGTGGCTCAGTGGCCGAGTACCCCTGAGTTCAATCCCTGGTACCAAAAAAAAAAAAAAAATCCCATTGGCACCAGGAGCTGGAGGGCCCAGGGAGCAGGAAGGGGTCTGAGAACCATGAGGGACATTTGGTCCTTGGTGAGTGCCAATGCACACCTAAGTCACATGCACATTTATTGAAGATCTGTCCCCGCACAGCCAAGCCTATGGCACTAGGAAAGAAAAGTGAGATGGTACATCTGTTGAAGTGGCATGGGATAGCACAGAGTCCTGTGCCACTTCCAATTTTTCCTTTACCATGAGAAAATTTTAGGGAAATCACCAGATTCTATATTTTTGCTTTCTTTGGTTCATTTTTTTTTTGTCATATAAAGGTTTAAGACATATTCATAAGTAGATAGAACAATCAAACAAAACCCCATGTACCCAAACCCCTGCTCCCATAGGGATCAGTTTACAGCTATCTTGTTTCTTCTAAGACCCCTCCTGCCCACCCCTCCTCCCTGTACCACATTGTTTGAAGTACACCCAGGATCTCTCTTCTGAAAATATTTCGGTATTTCTAAATCAGATTTTAAAAATATATAACCACAGTACAACTTTAAAATTATTGCAACTTTAAAGATTAACAGTAATTCCTGGGGCTGGGATTGTAGCTCAATGGTACAGCACTTGCCTATCATGTGTGAGGACTTGGGCTCAATCCTCAGCACCATATAAAAATAAATAAAATAAATGTATTGTGTCCATCTTTAAAAAAAAAACAGTTATTCCTGCCGGGGGCAATGGCACACCCCTGTAATCACAGCAACTCAGAAGGCTGAGGCAGGAGGGTCTCAAGTTCAAAGCCAGCCTCAGCAACTTAGCCAGGCTCTAAGCAACTTAATGAGACCCCATCTCAAAATAAAAAATAAAAACAGCTGGCGATGTGGCCCAGTGGTTAAGCACCCCTAGGTTCAATCTATGGTACAAAAAAAAGATGAACAGTAATTCCTTAACATAATCAAGTACCCAGTCAATGTTAAAGCTTCAAATTGTCTCCATAATAAAGTCCACACAGTCTACGAACCTACAGTCTATGAACAGATGCTCAAGTTCCTTATATAAAATGACATCACATTTGTATAGAATCTATGTACATCTTCCTATATACTTTAAATCATCTCTAGGTCACTTATAATAACTAATATAATGTAAATGCTATGTAAATAGTGTTATACTGTCTTATTCAGGGAATAATGACAAGAAAAAAATTTGCATGTGTTCAATACAGATGCAAATTTTTTTTTCAAATATTTTCTATCCATAGTTGGTTAAATTTCCAGATGCAGAATCCAGAGGTAGACCTATATGTTGAAAAAACAAGGCAATTTGTCCTTTAGAGTATCCCCTAGAATTTGTGGATGGGAACTCTCCAATGCCCTTCAATATGTTTACCTATCTCCTGAATCTCCTATAGGTGGTAACTGGATTTAGAGGCTTGATTCACTAATTTTGGACAGACAACTTCTTGGTAATGTTAAGTGCTACCCTTTTTATTTTGAAAAATTTTTTTTGTAGATTCCTTGCTTTTAAAATCCTGTGTTTCGAAGTATGTTAATTGCTATCTTGAATAAATAACATGTTTACAGTCTTTCCCTCCCAATTAATGAACAAATTTTAGCTTTTCCATGTTTACTGGCACTGGCAAGAAATAGAGAATGAAGAATTCACTTGATTTTTGATATGCCAAAGCAATAAATTTCCCAATCAGCGTAATTTGGAAATGCAATTGGTGTATATATGCTCCAGTTTCCAGCACTCAGCAGTAAAACTTTATGAGAAGACCTAGTAAAATGTCCAACACATGGAGTGAGCAGTAAAATGGAAACAACTGGTTAAAGAAAATGACAACTGTGACTACAGGAGGTTTGCATGTTGGCTGAGGAAAGAGAGAAATACAGTTGTTAAAAAGTTCTGGCACCCAGTGTCAACATCAGTCATCTTAACAGGATATGTCTGTCTCTGTTGGCCATCAGTAAATATCCGGGTTAGCTAGCAACCATTCATGATTGTATTATTAGCTAAGAGTTAGAAACAGACATAATGTGTTTGTAACTATATGCATAGAGCCATAGCTTTATCATTTCTTTAAATAGAAACACTTTCCCTAGTTGAACTATATAGGCACTGAAAGCAATACTTTTTATTATACACTTCAAATAACAATCTTAAAAAAAAATCTGTGACTTCAGAGCTGGTTATAGCACCAAATATGAAAAGGGTAACTGCAAATGAGAGCAGCCCCCCTTTTCTCAAAGTCTCCCAGGGTGAGTATTTACTGCAGAGTGGAGCTGGCCTCTGGAGAAAAGACTGGTCTAACTGGCGTGCCTATATATAGAAGCCAGGAAGAGAAAGTGACTTGTGAGCTTGGATCTGAAGCATATCAGGCAACAGGCCTGAAATTTAATATGCCCTTGGCCTCATGATTCTGGTCCCTTTGTTTGATCTTTATGAGAATCTGTATAGATGCTCACTCTCTCTTTTTTCTTTTCTTTTCTTTTTTAACTCTTGTCTTATTTTTAGGACATAGGAAACAATGGCAGAGATGGCTTCCATGCAGAAGCTATAAAAGGCAGCATTTACCTTGCCACCATGGACATTTCCTAACTAATGGGACTGCTGTTTGCTGATTTCTGTTAATACAGACCCAGATTAGGTGAAGTGCAAAGGAAAATGCCCTGGGCCATCTCCACTCCTACCTGCTACAGAGAGAGGGAGGCTGCAGGGCAGGAAGCGCAGCCTCATGCTGGTTCCGAGCACTGCCAATGGCTGTGTGAGCTGGACTTGAGTCCACAATCATAAAATAATGGGTTGAACCAGAAACTCCCTAAGGTTTCCTGCAGACTTCCTTGCCTCTCAACTCTCAGAGGTATTATAGATGATTGTATGGGTTTCATATTGCTCTATAACAAATCACCACAAACTCAGTGGATTAAAACAATGTAGATTTATTTTCTTAGGGTTCTAGAGGTCAGGAGTCTGACACAGTTCTTACTAGGCTAAAAATCAAGTTCTGGGCAGGGCTGTGTTCCTTTCTGGATTCTCCAGGGACCAATTCATTTCTTTTCTCTTTCCAGCTTCTGAAGTCCATGCACCTACCATGGCTCTGGCCTCCTCCTCCACTTTCAAAGCAAGTCCTTCTCAGGTTGCCATTGCTCTGGTTCTCCGTAGCCAAGAAAGTTTCTCCAAGTTTAAGGACTCATGTGATTGAATAATTTTTCACAGTGCAAGTCCTTTTATCTTAATCACATCAACAAAATCCATCTCCACATAAACTAACACATTTATAGGTTCCAGGGACTATTGAGTTTTCCTTAGAAGGGAGGAAAAAGAAAACTGAGAAAATTTTTAAGAAAAGGAAATTTTTCAAGGGGTTGTAAGGCCCACAGTCCTTATTTATCCTGTCATTTAAGACCCTAAAATCCATCTTTTCAAAACTTTTGCCCAGTTCTTCCACTTGTATTGTCCCTGACTGAAATGTAGTTTCTGCTACAGATTAGATGTGGTTTGTCTGCATGCTCAAAGCTTGATCCCAAGTGCAGCTGTGTTGAGAGGTGGTAGGACCTTTAGGACGTGGGGCCTAATAGGTGATGACATCATTGGAGGTGCCATCCTTGGAAGGGATGAAGGTAGATCTTGCTTGATCCCAGTTAGTTCTCATGAAGGTGGGTGGTTGTAAATCAAGGGCAGCCCACATAGTCAGCATCTCCTGCATGTAGCTATTTCCCTTCTCACTTCTCTACTATGTTGTAATGTAGACAGAAGGCCCTCACCAGAGCTGAGAAGATGTGGTAGCCTGATCTTGGACTTTCATCCTCCCAAACTACTAGTTAAACAAATGCTTCATAAAATATTGAGACTCAGACATTTCATTATAGCAACAGAAAATGAACTAATGCCGTTTCCTTACCTGAACTGAGCAATGCATGCTCTGGGATTTGCCTCAGTCCCACTATTCCGGCTTCCCAAGAGCCCATGCTAGCCTTACCCTCTTCTCTAGCCCCCACCTCTTCTCCAAGATCCAACTAACACACTTTTTTTATAAGGCCTTCCCTGATCTTCCAAGAGAGAAACAAAACATCAGTGTTTTGTATTAACAAATCTCTTGCCTGCTCTGATAACTCTTGGTGTCCCATGAATGAAGACTCCCAGATGCTCCAAATATATGTGAACTGACCCAGAGTCTTCTCCACACACAGCAGCAGCCATGTCTACATGTGTTGATTGAGCCAAGAATGAGTACAGTGGGACCCTAGTCCAGTATAACCAACATCCTTATGCAAAGGTTAAGTTTACACACAGAAAACATTATGTAAGATTGACGTTTTGCTTCCACAAGCCAAGGAACTGCCAGAAACTAGGAAAGAGACTTGAAACAAATCCTTCCCTGAGTAGGCATAGCTCAACTTATACTTTGATCTTGAACTTCCAGCCTCCAGAACTATGAGTCAATTGATTTCCGTTGTTCTAAACCACTGGGTTTTTGGTGTTTTGTTACAGCAGCCCTTGGAAATTAATACAAACTCAAACCCATTTTGGTTGATTTTCTGCGAAAACAAATGTTTTTCTTTTGTTTCAAATGCTGCAGGAAACACTACTACTGACTTTGAACTTGTTACCTAACCTCTCAAAACCTCATTTCCTCATCTGCATAAAGAGGAGGAAGGAAGGAGGAATAAAGGTGACCTTGAACACAAAGCAACTGGCTTAGTCCCCCCACACATGGAAAGCTCTCAATAAACAGTAGTGGTTGTACTATTCCTAGCTCCTGTGTGGATGTGGGGGTTCTCAGAGGTCAGGACTGGCTGGAGTACCAGGCAGGAAAGGAGATGTCTGACCATGGGGGCTGGAGAAGTACATGAAGCCAGATGATAAACCCGGGGAGGACTGCACTCCCACACCTGCCTCCACTCCATCATCATCCCCTCCTACCTGCTGGCTTCCATGCTTTATGAGGAAAGGGAATACATCTATGTTTGTAGTCCGCAGCCGTTCTATCCATCGGCAAAGTGGGCTACAGTATTAAACCATCCGTGGGGGGGGCTAGTTTATAGTAATATTTGTGATACTGGTGAATAAATAGTGGATGAGTGAATGAGCAAATGAATGAATGTGTATCTTGGTTCCATGAACTCTGAGGATTTGCTCCCAGCAACTTTATGAAAGAAGGATTTGCTGGGCCCCTACAGACATCACTCTAATAGTAGTGACTTGACCTTCCATCTCAGATTCAAGAGGTTTTAGCAGCTCCATGAGAAGAAATGATGCAAACCTAAACCCTTTGCCACATGGGCCGTAGGCATCCATTGCTTAATGACAGAAATACGTCCTGGGAAGGGTGTCAGTTGTGAACTTTCCTTTTATTGTGTGAACTTCATACAGTGTACTTCTACACTCTAAGATGGCGACAAGGTCACTAGGCAATATAATCTTATGGAACCACCATTGTATACGGGGTCCATTGTTGTTGGAAATGTCTCTATGTGGTGCATAAATGTGCTTCAGTAACTAAATGTAACTTTATTTTTTTAGTGCTGGGTATTGACCCCACAGTCTTATGCATGTCAGGATGGGATCTAACATTGTGCTGTACCCTCAGCCTAAATATAACTTTCTTATTTTTATTTATTTTTTAGTTGTAGATGGACACAATATCTTTATTTTATTTATTTTTATGTGGTCCTGAAGCTCGAACTTCAGGACCTCGAACCTTGCATGCCTCACGCATGCAAGGCAAGCACTCTACCACTGAGCCACAATCCCACAATCCCAGCCCCCTAAATATGACTTTCTAGTTTGACTTTGCAAACCCTTGAACACTAGCATTCCTTCCTCTCCCTCATCCCCTTGTTTCCCTTGTGCAGTGCACAGTGCAGTCACCTGGCAGCCTGTTAACCTTACTGCCTTTTCACCCCTTCGCACACCTGTGCCTATTTGTTCTGTCAGAATAAATCCTGGGTCTCTGTTCCCCTTGCCATCCCCCAAGGCTGCCAATCAGCCAGAAGCATTAAAATACCAACAGATAGCCCCTCCATCCCTTAGGATTAGATTTACTTTGATTTTTCTTTTTCCTTCAAATGTTAAAAATGTTATTTTATTAACATTTTTCTAATGTTAATAAAATAGAGCAATTATAACAATAAATTATAATGTTACTTGATTTTTATTTCTAGAATTTTCCACTTAACAGTTTCATTTAAACTGATGAGAAGGTAAGACTACCGTAACAAATAAGGAGACCTTAAAAAGTTAAGAATGACCTCTCTTAAATAAGGAGACCTGCTTTTTTTTTTTTTTTTTTTTTTTTTTTTTTTTTTTTTTTTTTTTTTTTTTTGATACTAGGGATTCAACTCAGAGGTACTTGACCACTGAGCCACATCCCCAGCCCTATTTTGTGTTTTATTTAGAGACAGGGTCTCACTGAATTGCTAAGTACCTCGCCGTTGCTGAGGCTGGCTTTGAACTCGTGATTCTCCTGTCTCAGTCTCCCAAAGCGCTGGTATTACAGGCGTGCGCCACTGCACCCAGCACCTGGCTAGGAGACCTGCTTTTTAACATAAATCTTAATGATCTAAAGCAGACTGTCAGGTTCCTCAGATACCTGGCTCTTAGCCTTGAATCTTTCTAGTGACATAGGCTGGTGACATAGTGACATAGCTAGACCCTTTTTGGGCTATGCCCCCATGATCTCTACTTGTCTCTTGCTGTCTACTGGGCCCTGGTATTCATGTGGGATTCTAGTCCTTCTTACCACTCTTGTATTTATTGAAGCAGTGTGATCCATAAGAAATGAATCCCTAATAGTTTATTTCTTTGAAATTATGCTTCTCTCCAAAGTCCTCTGGCAGCTTCTGAATGTGAATATAAATGGCTACAGCTCTATTTCTCCAGTATTCAGCGTCCATACTCTTTCCTGAAATTCCACTCTGGGCAGGGAATAGGGTGGGGGGTGGTCAGGGGTGGTCATTTCCTCGTTGCAAGAAAGGGGAGAATAGTTGCTCCAATTCCACGCCCCGCTCCCACTTGCTGTGTCCTGCTTTCAGTGTCCCCCCACACACTAACCACCCTCCCTTATCAAAGCTGCTTCAGTCAAGTTGTGCCTAAAAGCAGGCACCTGATACTCAGATGGATCATTTCTACTTTTTTTTTTTTTTAATATTTTTAGGTGTAAATGGACACAATACTTTTATTTTATTTATTTATTTTATGTGGTGCTGGGGGTCGAACCCAGTGCCTTACACATGCTAGGCAAGCGCTCTACCACTGAGCCACAACCCCAGCCCCTCGTTTCTACTTCTTCTATGGCTGCACAACTAAGCAATGTGTCTTGGGCTGACTATGGGAAGAGGACTGAAAAAAGGGAGGATGAGTTAGCAAGAGGATGCCAGGGAGGGAGAAAACAAAACAAGAACAATGCTCTTCCTAGATCTGTTAAATTCTTAAACAATAAAGAAAGAAAGAAAACTCTTCCTCTTGTAAAATAGTTCTCCTCAAAGATCAAAATTTATTTTTTCATTTGGGTATTTTTAATTAATCCCTAAAAAATAAATAGAATACTTTTAGTGTCTTTCCAGTTTAGAAAACACATATTATCTTCATGTCAGTTTCCCAGAGGATCCCTGGAGGTCCACATGGAGCTTTCTTGCTCTCCTGTGTAGGGCTGGGGCACTGAGACAAGGCAGGAGCAGCTCTTGCCATGAGGCTTCCTGGCCGCTTCTGATTAATTGGAGGGGAGGGGTATGTTTATTGAAATAATGCAATGTAAGGCAAAATCCTCTGAGCTTCCCAGCAACAAACCAAACATCTGCTTTGTTTGAGAAGTACTCTGGTCCCCTCCTCTCTTGATTCTCCCATCTGGACCCTGACTTTTTCTTAGCAAGGGCCCCCGCAGTGAGTAGAGCCGGAGCCACCGAGGAGAGCTACAGAGCATGTCTTCATCCAACACACAGTGTTGCACTGCCTTTGCTGTCTAGAGAAAAAGATGTCATCCCCACATTCACGGTTTCCCTAAATCATATGCCTTACTCTGAAGGGAAGCTGGGTCATTTGCCATCACACAGCAGTGTGTGAGGAATCTTCCTGAGCCTGCCTTTCAGGAATCCTGAGGCCTTGAAGAGTCCCCTACGCCTCTCGAGACAGTGTTGTGGTCTGGGTGGACACTGTCAACTGGTTAACTTCATGTCTCAACTGCACTGGGCCAGAGGTTGTGTGCAGACATTGGGTCAGACATTAGGTGAGTCTTTGAAGGTATTTCCAGAAGAGATGAGCACTTGAATTGTAGACTTAGAAAAGCATATTGCTCTCCCCAGTGTTGGTGGGCCTTCTCCAATTGATGGCCTTGATAGAACAAAAAGACTGACCTCCCCAGAATAAGAGAATTCTTTCTGCCTAACTATATTTAAATCGAGACATTTCCTATCTTTGGACTTGAACTGAAACATCCTGGGCCTTGAGACTGCCAGCCTTCAGAGTGGAGCTCACACAATTGGCTCTCCTGGTTCTCAGGCCTTGGAACTATACCATCAGCTCTGCTGGGTCTCCAGCCTGCTAACCCAGCCTGCAGATCACCTCCATAATTTCATAAGCCAATTCCTTATGGTAGATATATAAAATAAAATATCATATATATTATTTTGGATTTATATTTATATTTTGGATCTTAAATGTCCCCCGTATGCCCGTGTATTAAAGCTTGGTCTCCAATTTGGCGCTATTGGGAGGGAGGGAGGAACCTGTAAGTGGTGGAGTCTAGGAGGAAGTCTAAATCCTTTAGAGAATGCCCTTGAAGGGGATGTAACCCCTTCCTCTTCCATTTTATATTTCAATCCTAAGCCATGACATGACCAGCTTTGTCTGCACATGCTACTGCCATGATGATGTGCTGCCTCATCACAGGTCCCAAAGTGATGGTGCCATTCAATCACGAACAAAACCCGCCAAAACTATGAGCCAAAGTAAAGCTTTCCTCTCTCAAGTACTTTGTTACAGTAACAGAAAGTTGACTAACACAATAGATGTACACACACACACATGCATATTGTGTTTCTCTAGAGAACCCTATGGCAGAGATAAATGAGATTAAATGAGGAAAGCCAAAGATCTGATATGCAGAAGGCAGACAGCCCTCTCCCTTCCTTTATTTCCAGTGTTCCAGAAACTGGAACCTGAATCTGAACCTTAGCCCATGGTCACCAGGTGAAGCTGATCAAGAAGCTCAGCTGCAGATTCCTGTGAGGCCCACCTCCATCTCCACCCCTGGTAAAGGCCTTCAGGTGTGTAAGGGGTTTCAGTGTGATGGGGCTAAATACTCCTACTAATAAGAATTGATTTGAAAATGTCCCAAGGGGACAGGAGTCCTGATTGTTCTATCATGGTTGCTCCACAGCTATTTCCAAAGCCCTCACTGACACACCAAGGAACCAGCCTGGCACAAAGTGAATTCCTCTGGAAAGCAGAACAAGCCTAAGGTGGGATCTGGACTTGGATTGCCTCTCAATGGTGACTAAAAAAGACACAGTGCAGCTTTGTGTCACTGGGCGAGGTTAAGTTTCAGAAATGCATCCTTTGCCAGCTTCACCTCTGTGCAAACATCATCGTGTGTACTCACATGGACAAAGATGGAACATCAGTAGAAAATATAATCTTGTGTCATATAATCTTATGGGACCACCACTATGAATGTGGCTCATCATTGACCAAACATCATTATGCAGTGCACTGTCCTATAAAATGCCTCAACCTCTTTTCTTTTTCTAGGTTCAAACAAGGACCTGTATAAAAAAAAGAAAGAAAGAAAAAGTTTCCCTAAACTCTATTGCCCCTACATAGTTTTATCACAAACAAGGGGCAACTCCACATCCAGGTACAGGAAGCCAACTTCTTTTTCCCTCTTCTGCAGTTCCTATTACCCAGGATGGAGTCTAAGTGGAAATGACTGGAATAGTTCAGGTTGGCCCTCAGAGCTTGGGTGCCAGCATCAAAGGGATAATGTCAGTTATTGACTGGATGGGTTATGGAGTGGGCATATTCTCACTTTTAAATTTGAATAAGTAAGACTGAAGTGGATGAACAGAAAGACATCACAAAAACAAAATGGCTTGGGTGAGTAGGTGATTAGAATTTACAGGTACTGAGAATTTGTGTGACTTCTCTTCCTTCACTAAACAAAGTTCTTAAACTTGAAATATTGCATAAGTGGTCCCAGGAAGGAGGACTGATAAGATGTAAAGGGCAGGAGTTAACTCTGCTTACATATAGCACAGAAAGAACTAACCTTGTGCTAAATAAGCACTGAAATGCTTTCTATTTAGACTTCAAAGAGGCTCAAGGACAGAGCAGCTGTGCCCTGGCAGCCTCTCCTTTGATAAGGAGACCCTTTGCCCCATGCACCAATGGCAAGCCAACAGCCTGTGTGCAGAGGGAAGGGAAAACATCACTGATAAAACGCCCTCCAAATGACAGAGGGGGTGAATGCAAATATGAACATCAATACCTGGGTTTCATGGGATATGGGATCAAAGCAGGCAGACAGTTTACACATAAGCAAATGCAATGACTCAATGCACAGCAGCATTGAGACTCCTATTTGTTAGCTATGTGGGTAGTTCAGGGTAGAAGTAGAGGTTCATGTCACCAGCGATTTTCAATATGACCATGTTTTCTGGGACTGTCAAAGTTTTCATGATGTATTGATTAAAACCCACACCCAAGATTTTTAGAATAATTTCTTGGATTTGGTGTATTTTTTCCAAAGTGATGGCTGAAAACTGGTTGTACAAGCTGGGTGCAGTGGTGCATGCCTGTAGCCCAGCACTTTGGGAGGCTGAAACAGGAGAATCACTAGTTCTAAGCCAGCCTCAGCAATGGCGAGGCACTAAGCAATTCAGTGAGACCCTGTCTCTACATAAAACACAGAATAGGGCTGGGAATGTGGCTCAGTGGTCGAGTGCCCCTGAGTTCAATCCTCAATACCAAAACAAAAAACAAACAACAAAAAAAACTGGTTTTACAAGTATTATGAAATATTTACTCAAGTAAGTAGATCTTTGACTTTGTTTTATCTTATAAAATAACCACTATTACCTCCTAACAGCAAGATAAAAATACTATACTAGCTATTACTAAGCTTTTGACATTTTCCAGTTTTCATTAAATGCATAGGAAATGTTTGATCATCGTCTAATTTAGGGATTCATTTCCAATAAAATCTTGCCTTTTATGTTTTATTGTATATTAAATTGGTAATATATTTATGTTGTGATCAACCATGCACTAAAATAATAATTATATTAACAGCATATAATTATATTATTTTATGATATAAAATATTATATAAATATAAGATTTATATTTTATATAAATCATACCACAATTATAATAAATGTTCTAAATAATAATTATAATAAAAATTTAATCTGGAAGAAAAATTAATATTTATATATTATGGTCTCATCGAAATGGTAAAATTCCAGTTTCTATACATTCACTTTGTGTGGTGGGATAATCAATAAAACACTTTCAAGGATAACAACATTATGAATGTAACAGTGGTCCACTTTGTGTTTTAAATATATAGCCCTTGCTACTCTGCCATTGCAACTTACTTTTTAAAATGACATGTTTCTCTTCTTCTCTCCCTCCCCCTCCATAGTCTTTTCCCCTCCCTAATCTCCGGGAAAACAAGATTACCTTTCTTCCCCATCCTAGACAGAGTTATCTGTCCTGAGCACACACCCACCACAGGAACGAAGTAATTCAGACTTGGGGATGGCACCAGAGGATCTCAGAAATGACTGTCTCACAAATTAACAAGTGAATTACAACTCCAGATAACATACATGGAATGTAGACTTTGAATCACCTCTTTAAAAATTCTTGTTCCCTGGGTAGGCAGAATCACAGTTTCTGGGACAGGAATATTGCCCATGTTTCTCTCTTTTGCTAACAAAGCAATAAAACTTCTTTTTTCTCAAAACCGTGTCCTCCTTATTGGCATCCAGACAAGGACTGAGCTTTGGGGTAACATGAAGAAAAAGCTATGGAGAAAGTGAATTGAAAACACAATTTCAAGAAGGAAACTCGACCTTTTTCATTTTGTTCATTTTTTTTAAATGAATGTTGGTATCAAATTATTATCGTTTTGAAATTCCATTGGAAACTTTTTAAGGAATGATGTAACAGTTTTGTTTTTGATGTTCAATATTTTCATCCCTCTAAACTTATGTAAAAGTTTTAAATGTCAACCTAAAAGATGCAAAGATGTGAATTATTTCATAATTCTTTTAGGAATGTGAGAAAAATCTTTGTAAACTACTGTTCTTCAAAGCTAGTCCTGTTATAAATGCCTCACAAAAAAAAAAAAAAAAAAAAAACTTCATCAAATAAATTTGGGGAATTTTTCAAATTTTTATTCAAAAACTTACAATACATATGTGTATTGAGTCTTCTACAAAATAGTGTGTAATACTAGATTTAACTTATTGTCTCCCAAACTTTTCTGATCATTGATCTCCATTTTCTCAAATGTCTATTTTAGTATCCCATTGGAATTGTTTTGAGGGAAATGTTGCTGGTCAAATTCCTCTCACCACTGAGATTAAGTGAAAGTCCATATAAAAATTTTGTGAATGGAACATTAAGAAAGTAGAACAAAATAATATTAACACACATTACAACTATGCAAAACTATTTATTGTTTAAACAATTCCTGGACTAAGGTAAATAGCTTAGCGTTTCTCATTTTCTTCTTTTGCAAAGTTGTTTAAGACAAAGACAAAAAATCAGAGGAGAAGAGGGGAGGGCTGGGAAAATGCCTGCAGGCAGGCAGGTATGCATTTGCTTGCCTGACTGATTCAGGGATTGTCCTGACCCAAGTCTGGCAGATATACTAGATCCAACCAAACACCAGGATCTGGGAACTTTCTCAACCAAGGAAGTTGTTTTAACCCGGAGAGGTCAGCTCTTGAGAACCATGATTGCGTGCAAGCCGGTGGACATGGCAAACTTTAAGTTTCAGGGCTATGGAGGTCAATTTTAAATTTGGTTGTGAATAGCTTATGCCAGTTGGATAAGTCACCACCTGTCCTTGTCATTTCTTTAATAAAACACCTTGGTCTCCTGTGAGGAAGATAGAGCAAAACAAGAGGAAAAAGTGGGATTGCATAAAAAAAGAAAGATCAGTGGAGTAGGAAAAGGGTACAGAGGGGGAGGGAAGAGGAACAGGAAAAGGGAGAAACAGGGATGAAATTGATCCAATAATGCTTTGTATGTATATGACTATGTCCATCGCGGGGGTGCACACCTGTAATCCCAGCACTTTGGGAGGCTGAGACAGGAGAATCATGAGTTCAAAGCCAACCTCAGCAACAGTGAGGCACTGCTAAGCAACTCGGTGAGACCCTGTCTCTAAACAAAACACAAAACAGGGCTGGGGATGTGGCTCAGTGGTCGAGTGCCCCTGAGTTCAATCCCTGGTACAAAAAAAATATATATATATATAAACTATGCCACACTGAATTTTACCTTTATGTATATCTATAAAGCACTAATTTTTAAAAAGATATAAATAAAAAGAAGGAAGACAAGTGAGGAAGGAGAACAATGGGAGGGAGAAGGGGAAGGAAAGATGAAGTACTGGGGACTGGAGTGGAGCAAATTGTATTCTATGTATGCATGATTATGTCAAAACGAACCCCATTATTATGTATAACTATAATGCATTAATAAAAACATTTTTAAAAAACCAAAGGCTGAATGTTCTCTCTGATAAGTGGATGCTGATCCATAGTGGGAAAGGAGGCATGGGAAGAATGGAGAAACTTTGGTCAAAGGTGAGGGAGGGGAGGAAAGGGCACTTGGGGGCAGGAAAGATGGTGGGATGAGATGGACATCAGTGCCTTAGGTTCATGTATGACTGCACATGTGGTGTGACTCTATATCGTGTACAACCAGATAAATGAAAACTTGTGCTCCATTTGTGTACAATGAATCAAAATGCATTCTGTTATCATGTAAATCTAATTAGAATAAATAAATTTTTAAAAAAGGAAAACAAACATTTTGAAAAGTAAGACACCTTGAGGGTTTGGAAGAGCCACCTGGATTTGTATTTGTTTGTTTACTTTTTGAAGTGCTAGGGCTTGCACACAGAGCCTCATGCATGCTAGGCAAGTGTGCTACCACTGAGCTCTACCGGGGAGCCTCTGCCCAGAGTGATGATCTCATCAGTGAGTTGTCCTTTCCATAGAATTCTGTTCTTGCAGGTGCTGAGCTTTCTTCAGCAATTCAGTCTGTGAAATAAAACCACCAGGCTTCAAAAAGAAGCATTGGCGAGTAACTCCATGAAGCAAATCCAATATAAGGTTCTTTGCCAACTGCAAGAGAGTGAACACACCCAGAAGAGAGCCACTAGTCTCAGTCACCAGCCTCTTGCACAAGCGAAAGTGCTAATGGACTCCAAAGAGGCCTAGATCCTAAAAGCTCCAAGTACCTCTGGAAGGAAATACATTGGCAGCTTAAGGTCCCTCAGTGAGGCTGTGGCTCCTTAAATGACAAAGTCTGAAGTAATTTACCCTTGATTATCAGATTTTCTATGTTGTTCATACATTTATATATTCTAAAAATGGGCATAATACTCTACTATTCTACATGTTCTTTAACTTGGTATTATCAATGTAAAAGACACACATACTACTAATCATTTTCAAGTATTTATTCTGTGGTGTTTGGTATACTCACAATGTGCAGCCACTAGCCTTAGCTCGTTTCAAAATTGCTTTATCATCCCATAAAAATACTCAATACCCATAAAAAAAATCACTCTTAGCCAGGTGTGGTGGCTCACGTCTGTAATCCCAACACTTTGGGAGGCTGAGACAGGAGAATCATGAGTTCAAAGCCAGCCTCAGGAACGGCAAGGTGCTAAGCAACTCAGTGAGACCCTGTCTCTAAATAAAACACAAAATAGGGCTGGGGATGTGGCTCAGTGGTAGAGTACCCCTGAGTTCCATCCTCAGTACCAAAAAAAAAAAAAAAATCACTCTTCCCTTCCCCTCACTTCCCCCGTCCTCTCTCCTTCCTCTCCTTCTCTCCTTGAAAGAAAACTCACAATTTTGGAGGCTGAAAGTCCAAGCAGCGTGGCGCAGGCTCTGGTGAGGGAGCCACGGAGCATGTGCTGGGAAAGAATCACATAGCAAAGCAAAAAAACGGGGAGACTGGCTGGCAACGTCTAATCTGCTTTCTTTCTCTATAGATTTACCTATCCTCGATATTTTTTCCCCTAGGATTTTTTTGTGTCTGTATTCATAAGGAATATTGATTGGTCTGTAGTTTTCTTGTAGTATCTTTGTCTGGCTTTGACAGCACAATAATTCTCACCTTATACTATGGGTTAGAAACTGTCCTCTCTCCTGTTTTAAAAGAGTTTGCATAGGATTAGTGTTAATTCCATTTAAAATGTGTGGCAGGATTCACCTGGTAAGCCATCTGGTCCAGGGTTTTCTTTATTGGGAAGATTTTGAGGACTCATTCAATCTCCCTATTACAGGCTTACTGATTTTTCTATGTCTTCTTGAGTCAGTTTGGATAATTTGTATGTTCTGGGTGTTTGATCTAGATTATCTAGCTTGTTGGTGTCTGACAGTTATAATATTTTCATAATCAGTTGTAATGGCCTTTCAGTTATTTGCATCTTTTTCTCTTTCTTTTTTCTTAGTCTGTTTTGAGATTTGTCAATTGTGTTTCTTTTTTCACTGAGAAAAGAGTTTTTTTGGTTTCCTTGATTCTGTTGTTTTTCTGTCTTTCTTGTATCTCTGTGCTAATCTCCCAGCTCATTTATCTCTGTTCTAATCACTGCTGCTACTTCTCAGCTTCCTTCCTAACCTTGCCTACTACATAAAAGAAGCACCCCAGAAATGGTGAAAAAGTGCTCATGTTAGATCTTCAGACTATTTCATTTTATTGGTCCTAAAGCTAGGAAACTGAAGAAAGGACAATGTGTTCCAATACTCTAGAGAAAAATTGCTTTAGCCTTTTGGGACCTTATTAAACCTGTGGAAACATTATGGAATCAGGTAGGTGAATGATGAAATATAAATTAGGATTCTATTCATTTATCTTGAAAATAATAAAATTGACAGCTATTTTCAAGATTAGGGGGGGAAAAAGTCATGTCTGGGGTTGTGGCTCAGTGATAGAGTGCTTGCCTAGCATGTGTGAGGCATTGGATTAGATTCTTAGCACTGCATATAAATAAATAAAAACTAAAGTCCCTTGACAACTAGGAAAAAAAAAAGTCAAAGAAAAACATCTGTACAACGATGCAGAGCAATTGCATTATCTATCCTACCCTCCCACCACTTGACAATCACCCTTTATGTAAACATGTACAACCATGTGTATGGTATGCACACATATGTGTATGTGAGCATGTATGTAAACACATGTGTATGTATATGTACATGTGTGTATGCATGTATAGATGTATATTTGCACAACCCTAGAACCAATGTGCTGATAAATTATAATTGGTTTCTTTGGCAGGGGCAGTACTGGGATTAAACTCAGAGCCACTCAACCACTGAGCCACATCATCAGCCCTATTTTGTATTTTATTTAGAGACAAAATCTTACTGAGTTGTTTAGTGCCTTGCTTTTGCTGAGATTGACTTTGAACTCATGATCCTCCTGCTTCAGCCTCCTGAGCCCCTGGGATTAAAGATGTGTGCCATGGTGCTTGTCTGATAAATTGTAATTTTAAGCAAATATTTTGGGGTGCCAGAACAGCTCATAATAATTTTACTCTTTTCTGTGTCTCCCATCCCCACATGTAGTTAAGTTTATTTTATACAAGACCATGGCTTCAACAACAGCTAATTCCACTAAGTTGGAAAGCTGTTTCAGACTTGGACCGAATAGATTATTTCCTCCAAAAATCTGAATTAGAGACCAAAGAGAATCACCCAATTTCTTCACATGACAGGAACTGGAATGTGAATACATTCTCTGAACAGCCAAAAACACCAATCAAATACTAAGAAGTGGTAGATGAAAGACGCCAAGGAAGAATCTTTCCCTTTGGAGTCCACGTAATACCCCTGAATCCTTATAATAAATTCTATTTATTTGTTTGGAATAACTGATATCGATTGCTGTTTCTAACCAAACATTCCTAAATTGCTGTGGTTTGTTCCCTCCCAAATGCCTGTTGAACTTGTTCCCCAGTGTAACCATAATGAGAGGTAGTGGGACATTTAAAAGGTGATTCGGTAATTAAGATCTATTAGTGCACTAATCTTATGTGCACTAATCTATTAGTGCATATTATGTGCACTGATCTATTCTTATGGCACTAGAATAGTCAGCAGGAAATCAAGTTGTTAGAAAGCAGATCTGGTCCCATTTATCCTCCTTTCTTTGCATGCACTCACTTGTCCTTCTACTTTTCTACCATATTATAACACAGCACAAGGCTCTTGCCAGTTGTAGCAACTGACTGGACTTCCAGCCTGCAGAACTGTGAACTGATAAACTTTTCTATACAAATTACCAGTCTGTGGTATTTTGTTATAGCAGCAGAAAACAGACTAAGACAGCAATTTTGGACAAATAACTTACCCTCATTACATTTCCATTTCTTCATCTCCAAAACAAGGAAATTTGGCCAGATTCCTTCCCATCTCTAATTTATATTAAATAGTACCTTCTTGAAGCCTGCCTTCCACATGAAGCAAGAGTTTTGTTTTTGCTTGGCAGAGACACAGGAAAAGACTACTACAGTCTTTTAGTCAGCTCTCCACAATGGTAGAAAACCAGCCAGAGAGAAGTTATCTTTAACATAACAGACAAGGGTCACACCCACCAAGAGCAATAAAAGTCTCTAGGTGGGGAGGAATCTTTGCAAACCAAATTCAGATGGAATATTTTTCCAGATGGAAATTTGGACTAAAAGTATAGAAACATTCTGGTATCTATCTCTTTTCTATATTTTCAGTAGGTCCCACTCAATTCTTTCATTCTAGTTTTTTTTGTTTTTGGTACCGGGAATTGAACTCAGGGGCACTTGACCACTGAGCCACATCCCCAGCCCTATTTTGTGTTTTATGTAGAGACAGGGTCTCACTGAGTTGCTTAGCGCCTCACCGTTGCTGAGGTTGTCTTTGAACTCGCTATTCTCCTGTCTCAGCTTCCCAAAATGCTAGGATTACAGGTGTGTGCACCGCGCCCGGCAGTTCTTTCATTCTTTTATATAGGTTTGTGCTCATAAATCTTGTCTTCCTAAATAGATTAGATGTTCCTCAAAAGTAGAGGTCAAAATGTGCACATCTTGTTCTGAACCCCCAGTGTGCTCTTTCTGGTGTATGGTGGTTACTCTTGACAAGTTAGTTTGCATTCACCACCCAATCCTTAAATACACCCAATTGCTTAAAGATGCTTTTACTGATATCAAAATTCTTAAGAGTGACAATTGACAGAATAATTGACAAATTGAATAAATACATCAAAAAGTATTCATTGAGCTCATGCTAAGTACCAGATTATATATATTCACCCTAACCCCCATGCACTCATACCTCCGTTCTCCAAGATCAAGGAAAAAGAAAATGAGAGTAGGCTGTTCTTCCATTCCAATGACTGACAGTTTTGTTTATCAAATATATCACAGAAGAATAATTTGCTCACATTAGATGCTATGTCAATCCAGGTCATTATAGAAGTAGATGGGATTAAATGCATGAGGACTTCATTAGGGGAACTGCCTATGTGAGAGAAAGTAGGAAGGAAGCTAAGAAACGCTCAAAGAGCCATCAGACCATGATATGAGTCTGACATTGAGTGAAGAGAAACAAGAGGGAAGGCTGGGGAAATCCTGGGCTGCAGAAGGAAGGTTCAGCAACATTAGAGGAGCCCCGTGGCTCCAGGAACAGGCCTGTCTTAATGCCCCACTGAGAGCAGTCTAGGGGACATGGCCTTGGTGTAAACCATGATGGGTTTTGGAGTGGAGCAGCTGGAGCCCTTGACCATTCCATCCCAGTAGTTGATGATCTATGAGGTGCTCTGTATTTGCTTCATTGAATGGATGACTTTACCTGAAAAGCTACATCCCTCCTCTTCTCTTACCTTGTCCAGTCTCACCAAAACAGAAAGGCTACAGGTCCTGAGAGGTAAGCAATACTATTGCTTCAATTTTCCAGTCTGGGCAGATTCTTATGCTGTGGGCTCATTAGAAGGTTTCCAGGATCCATGCTTGAAAAATTAGATAATCTCACAAATTGTCTCATTTTCTTGGTATCATCCAAGATTGTCCTCCAAAGTACATGGTGGTGCACATCTGTAATCCCAGCACTTAGGGAGGCTAAGACAAGAGAATTGGAAGTTTAAAGCCAACCTCAGCAACAGCGAGGCACTAAGCAACTCAGTGAGACCCTATCTCTACATAAAACACAAAATAGGGCTGGGGATGTGGCTCAGTGGTCGAGTACCCCTGAGTTCTATCCCTGGTACCAAAAAAAAAGTTACAGGGTGCATTAGAAGTGTGTGTGTGTGTGTGTATTTAAGTATGAGCATTCAGTACATGTGTGCATGTATAAGAGAGAGAGAGACACAGGACATATACCTAGCCAATTTGGAATTTGTGCCAGCTAAACTTTGAACCTGAATATTTCAGTACTTACTGTCCTTTCATTAAAATGAAAAGGCAGAGATAATGCAACACTTAATATCAATTCATTATTTAAAATTTTGTTTCATGAATTTTTTTTCCTCTAGATTCCAAGCAATTTGACAAAATTGCAAAGCAACTAGCCATACACTCACCAACATCAAAACATCCTCAAGGTTAGTGTTAAGTAAAAAACCATTGCTTTCTAGAACTAAAATGTACTTTCATCAACCAAAACAAACAAAACTCAATTATTTTAAGAGTTTCTAACATGCTATTTTGTGCCTGCTCTGTGTTGCTTACAGCTCCATTTAAGCGGAGTGGAATAACTGTATTGGTGCTATAAAATTAAAAGGCAAAGTCTAGTCTCTGCTTTGGATGATGTCATTTTCTTCTACTTTTATTTTTAGAGAACTCAACTTACATTACTCTGGAAGAAAGAATCTAATCGTAATAAAAATCGTGTTTTCTAATAGTTCTTTGTAGATTAAGCAAGACTTGCAAACAGCTTCAGAAACAACAAATTTAATAGTATTTGCAGAAGACCTATCTTTGACTGGAAAACTAGGTTCATTTTGTGTTCACATCTGACCTTCTTTCATAACTAGCAAGAAAAAGAAATTTTTGTTCAGGGAAAAGCTATTTGGCCATTTTCCATAGACCTGTGTGTTCAAATCTAAGTCAAAGGACAGAAGAAGTCAAAAATTAATTTATACATATTGCTTTAAACAACTCTGAAATTCCTTTTTGTTCAGAATTCTCATTGGAAATAGGAGAATACACCCTCCCAGCTTCTACAAATGATCCCTTACCAACACTTCCATCTTGATTTGTTCTTTATGCTACTGTTTCTTCCAACTCATGCTCATCACGTGTGTAGTCTTCTGTTGGGTCCTGTGGAGGATACACAAGAGATGGATCACACCTATGCTCTCCCCAGACTTTCATTTTAATTGGAAAAAGAAGACAAGCACAGCATGACCAACCATCAGTAAACCAGAGAATTCAGGTTGAGAGATAGAAGGAGTGGCCTCCATTTCTGCCAGCATTGGAGGCTGTGAAAGATGTGTCTAAGGTCAACGGAGGCAGAGAATGCACAAGACAACAAGAAGACTGTGACAAGGGACAGGGAGGAAGAAAGGTAGCTATCATGATCTGCTTTGTTGAAGGTAAGGCCCATTTCGGGGAGATGTGGAACACAAATCTGGAAAGGTAGGAGGACCAGGCTGTGGGCATGTATAGTGCCAGGCTGGGCACTGAAGCCATTCTTATCATTTGTCTGTGTCCCTCCTCAGTTCAAAGCATACACAGAGTCCCGGAAAAGGAAAAATCAAGAGGCCCAAACCAAGGAGGGTATCACAAGAATCAGCGCATAGAGTGAGGGGCCACATTCAGAAGGTGGCAGTAAATACGGAGAATGGGAGTCAAAAGCCAGAACCAGTGAGGAATTGACAGAAGGGCATTGAAGACACGAAGGGAGCTAAAGAGAACATCTCACTCCAAGCCTGAGAGACTAGAAATGGCTCTGCCACCAAATAAAATGAAAATAAGAAAGATGAGAGGTACTGGTCAGGAGAGGAGGGCTGTGGAAGAAAAGCAAAGACCCTAAGTTTAACCTTGATCATACGGAGCTTGCAGTGTGAATGGTACATCCGTACTATCCCTGCGTAGAAAATAGAGACTAGAATGCATGAGAAAAGTTCTAGACCTGTGACGGTAATTTGGGCCTGATAAGAGTGAGGGAGAAGAAGGTTCCGTGGATGTACAGAAGCCCACGGAGGAAGATAATGTGATAGAAAGGAGAAGGTACTGTGGAAGGAGCACAAGGAGAACAGAGAAGAGAGGTCAAGACAGAATTTGAGGAGTCTGTCTGCTATGTTTGTCCCCACCAAAACTCATATTGAAATTTGATTCCCAAAGAAACAGTACTGAAAGATGTTGGGACCTTTAAGAGATAATTAGGTTATGGGGGCTCCATCCTCATGAATGGAATAACAACTTGCTCCAGAAAGTGGGCTAGGTTTCTTGGGAGGGAGTTAGATCTCGAGGGACTGGATTATTTACAGTGAGAATGAGTTGTTGTAAAACGAGGTTATTGTATTCTTCCTCTCTCACACACAACAGCTTGCCTTTGTTGTACAAGTTTCTGCCACAAAATGCTGTCCACCACGAGGCCCTTACCAGCAGGTAAGAAAAGGCTGGTGCCATGACCTTTACCCTCCAGAATTGTGAACTAATTACAACTCTTCTTCATAAATCATTCAGTCTCAGGTATTTTGTTATGTAGCATCAGAAAACAGACTAAGATTCTGTCTGTGATGTATTGGGGAAGGGGATAGCTAAGAATGGTTCTCACTCCATTATCATGGTCTCCCCAAGCCTCTCTTAGTACTACCTGGGTGGCTGGCACTGCCTGTCATTACCTGCACCTCTGGGTCTCCTGTCTTTCCTGCCCAGGACACACCTAAGCTGGGGGAGGGGGTGCTGAAATATGGGCAAGTCTTCTTAATGGGCTGCCCCCAATTCATCCACACAACTGTTCATAAAAAGCTGGGAGGGGGCTGTTAAAAGCTATTAAAGCTTTGTGGATAAGGGGAGGAAATTACAATGTAGGAAAGAAGAAAAAGGATGTCTGTATTGCTAAATATACTTATTACATCCCAGACTCCTGAAGAAGAGGGAAAACATCAGCCCTTTCTCAGGGCGCACCTCTATTTCTTTCTTTCTTTTTTTTTTCCTGTGCAAATCCCCATCTTGCCTCTTTTCTGGATTCAGTGAGTCCTCGAACCCTGGGCTACCCTCTTATAGTGTACAGTCCAAGGAAGATAGTGACTACTAGGACATTTCCCAGAGTGTGAGCTAATCAATCTAGAATGACAGTGCAGATGGTTTCAAGAGAGCAGTCTGAAGAGGGCTTTCCCATCCTGCATTCAGGATCTGTTCAGGCATCTCCTGTGGGAGGTGAGGAGAGCCCTGTAAACTGTTACAGAAAGAAGAAGAAAACAGAACCTCACACACCCCTTTCAAGCACAGTTAATAATCCTCAGAACAATGTAGTCTAAATACACATTAAGGAAGACCAATCTTTTCCTAAAGACAACAGAACCTGCAAGAACTTTCCCAGCCTATCAATGAAAGAGCATCTTGCATTTTTCAGCAGATCAATTTATTCCATTTTTTCACATTCTCTGCTCTAGGACATGCCTAGAGCCCACCTGGGAGATGCTCAAGTGTTCCCACAACAAAACCATCCATCAACCCAAAGGCCCTGTGGAAACTCTGAAATTATATTTTTCCTATATGGAATGTGAGAAAAAGCAGCCAGCTAATGTGGCAGAGACATAACAGAAAGGCAAAGGAATTAGGCAAACAGTAACAATCTAGACTAAGGGAAAAAGAGATCAGAGGAATAGTAGACTATAGTTTCATGCACTCCAAAGAAATCACCATAAAAGAAATGACTCAGTGGGGCACCGTGGTACACACCTGTAATCCCAGCACTTTGGGAAGCTGAGTCAGGAGAATTGCCAGTTCAAAGCCAGCCTCAGCAATGGTGAGGCGCTAAGCAACTCAGTGAGACCCTGTCTATACATAAAACAAAATAGGGCTGGGGATGTGGCTCAGTGGTCAAGTGTCCCTGAGTTCAATCTCCAGGACCAAAAAGAAAGAAAGAAAGAAATGACTCAAAAAAAAAAAAATGAACTTTCTAGCTCCGATGTCATTAGTGACCATTTACAAAGGCATTTCAATAGAATGGAGTGGACCTGGAACAGAAACCACAGATTTTCTTTTCAGGAAAGGATAGCAAAGAAAAGAAGTGGGCAAGAAGATGAGATAAGATGGTAGGAGATTTAGAGTAAGGCTTATTTAGATGAGGGATGGCTGGGATGTTTGTGAGCAGACTGGAAAGATCTATGGATAAGGAGAGATTGAAGACAGACTGGCCCAGCAGGTGACGCAAGGAGGGACGGGATTGGGGGCCATCGGAGGTAGAATGTGAAGTCAAGTAACAAGAGTCAAGCCAGGGATTGAACTCGGGGTTCTTGACCACTGAGCCACATCCCCAGCCCTATTTTGTGTTTTTCATGTAGAGACAGGGTCTCACTGAGTTGCTTAGCACCTCGCCATTGCTGAGGCTGGCTTTGAACTTGCAATTCCCCTGTCTCAGCCTCCCTAAGTGCTAGGATTACAGGTGTGCACCACCTCGCCCGGTTGAACCACTTCCTTTTGAGAAGGGGGTGGAGACAAAAATGAATGAGAATCCCAAAGAAAGTTAACAATAAAAATAAATAAATAACCCCAACATGACCGAGGACGAGAGAAGGTTAGGGTACAGTGAAGTAGAATCATGAGTTCAGACTGAGGTGCTGAGGTTGGCAGAGAAGCTGGATGGTTGTCCCAAGGACCACAGTGGCTTCCACATGGAATTGGAAGAGACAGCAACATAACTCACCCAAGACTCCCAGGGAGTGTGACTAGAAAAGCTAAACAAAACATGAGAAGCAGCTATGTGATGGTGATAAAAAGCAAAATTGCCCAGTCAGTTTCTGAAGGCAGTAATCTAGACAGAGAAGCCTGACATTCAGATTCCTTTCCCCTTGAGGTGTCTGCCGATTCCTGCAGAGGGCATCTGAGCAGTGCTTCCAGCAGCGTTATGGGATTTGAAGGATAAATGCTTTTTAACTCTTAGGAAGTCCAATTAATTTTGTCTTTTAATAACATAGCCAAGCCTATCTTTTGGCCACTGAATGTACAGTGGTTCAGTAACTCTGGAAGAGATGTTGGTGGCTCCTAGAAAAGTTTTAAGCATAACCTGGGCGTGGTGGTGCATGCCCGTAATCCCAGCAGTTTGGGAGGCTGAGACAGGAGGATTGTGAGTTCAAAGCCAGCCTCAGCAACAGTGAAACTCAATGAGACCCTGTTTCTAAATGAAATACAAAACAGGGTTGGGGATATGCCTCAGTGGTTGAGTGCCCCTGAGTTCAATCCCTGGCACCACAAAAAAAAAAAAAAAAAAAAGTTAAGCATAAAATTAGCACATGCCATAAGCATTTCTACTCCCAGGTGTATATCCAAAAGAATTGAAAGCAGGGTCTCTCATAGACACTTGTTCAGGAATGTTCCTAGAGGGATTAGCCTTCATAGCTAAAAGATGAGACAATCCCACCTGTGATCAGCAGATGAACCACAGTCAGTATTCTCAGAGAAAAAACTAATCGTGTGTGTGTGTGTGTGTGTGTGTGTGTGTAAAAAGAGACACAGAAAGAAAGATGATAAGGAATTGGTTTATACAGTTACAAAGCTGTGCAGTTCCACCATCTGCCCTCTGCAAGCTGGAGCCCCAGGAGAGCTGGTGGTGTAGTTGGAGGCCTGTGAAGTGGAGGGGACATGGTATAGATTTCAATATGTGTCTAAAGGCCTGAAAACCAAGAGTGCCAAAGGCAGGGGAAGATGTACATCCCAGCTCAAGTGGTCAGGCTAACGGAGAGTGTCTCCAATCTTCCTCTGCCTCTTTGTTCCATCATGGTGCTCCACAGATCAGGTGATGCCCGACCACATTTGGGAAGACAACCTGCTTTTCTCAGCTTATTGATTTAAATGCTAATTTAAATACTCCTGCCAATATACACAGAAATAATGCTTAACCAGATATCTGGGCATCCCATGGCTCAGTCAAGTTTGACATATAAAATTAACCACCACAGTGGATAAACGTAAAGTTAACTACCTCAATGGATCAACAAAACATGGATATACAATGAAATATTATTTGGTCACACACACACACACACACACACACACACACACACACACAAAATAAAGTTCCAAATCATGCTACAACATAGATGAACTTGGAAAATATTATGTTGAGTGACATAAGATAGACACGAAGGGGCAAATATTGTATGATTCGTATTATGACAAATAGATTCCATTAGATATTTCACATGTGTAGAGTCATACAATATTTGATTCTAGGAATATTTGATTCTAGGAATAGGAATAGGGAAATTCATGGATAAGATGTAGATTATCTATGTTTTAATCATGAGGTGCTTAGCAGATGAAGCAATGAGGAGTTATTGCCTAGAGAATAGAGAGTTTCTACTCTGGAAAATGGAAACATTAAGAAACTAGATAATAGTAATAGCATGTGTGTATTGATCAATTTATACACTTAAAGTTCACAAACATGAACCCAAAACATGACAAATTTTATTTTACATATATTTTACCTTAATGAAAAATTTTTTGACATGCCTAACCCCCATTAAAGACAGAGAAAAACTTATGGTCTTCTCAACAGATGTAGAAACATCATTTGCTAAAACTCAAAATTCATTTATGAAAAATACTTTTAGCAACCTAGGAACAGAGGAGAATTTCTTTACTTCTTTAGTCTGATGAAGGATATTGTACCAATTATCAATGTATTGCCTCTCAGTTCCAAATTCGTTCTTTGGTACCTGCAAGAGAAGGTGGCTTCTCTTCCCAGTTCCAATATGCAGTGTATTGCTTTTCCTTCTCCTGTTGCAAAGGCTGTCTGAGGAGTGAGTGTGTGGGGACATTTCGGATAGGGGTTCTCAGTTTCAGTCTGTGTCCAGAGCAAGCAATCTTCAGCAGTGGTGTGGCCTCATCTCAGTTCCACAAGTATTTCCCCATGACCCTTGCAAAGCCCTTCTCTGGCCTCCCAATCTTAGCAGCAGCCTAACACCTCTGTACACTCACCTGCTGGCCTTGGATTGCCTAAGTCCTGTTTTCCTCTTTGCCCACCCTGTTGACTAAGGCCCTAGCTTGAGCCATGCAGCCAATTACACCAAGCAGAGTGCCGCAAGACATTGTCTCCAATGGAAAGAGCCCCCTTCCAAGTTTGTATTTCCTAGGGTACTCTCTTTCAACCCTAGGGAATCCTTTAACATTCTCTTTACACCTTTATAGTCACTTCTTATCGTGGTTTAATAATGCTTTATATAAAACTTTCTGCATTTAAACTACTGTGTGGTTTCTGATTCGGTTTGATTGGGTCAAGACTGATGCAGGTATCTACAATGTTCTAGTTCTAGGTGTAATTCCTAACAGAAATTCAGGCATATGGGTGCCAAGGGACATTCACAGGAATGTCCTTAGCAACATTGTTCAAAGTAACCCCAAACTGGAGATGACTGACTGGAGTGTTTCTGCAGTTGTAGAAAAGATAAATTAAGCATGATATATTTGTGTAATGAAGTACTATATGGTATGGAGAATGAGTGAGCTACAGGTTTGAGCAACAACATGGATGAATTTTACAAACAATACTGAGTATAAGAAGCCAGAGGACTGGGAATAGGAAAGATAATAGAATGAATCGGACATAACTTTCCTATGTTCATATATGAATACACGACCAGTGTAACTCCATGTTTTAGTCAGCTTTTTCGCTGCTATGACTGAGAGATGACAAGAACAATTTTAGAGGAGAAGTTTATTCAGGGGCTCACAGTTTCAGAAATCTCGGTCCATAGAAGGCCAGCTCCATTCCTCAGGGCTCAAGCTGAGGCAGACCGTCAGGGCAGAAGACTGTAGTGGAAGAAAACAGCTCACAGGAAGCAGAGAGAGAGATCTTCACTTGCCAGTTACAGATATATACCACAAAGCCATGCCCCTAATGCCCCACCTCCTCCAGCCTCATACCCTTCCCTTCAGTCACCACTCAATTCTGTCAGGTGATTAATTCACTGACTGGGTTAAGGCTCTCGTAAAACAATCATTTATTCTCTGAACCTTCTTGTATTGTCTCACATGTGAGCTTTTGGGGGACACCTCATGTCCAGATCATAACACTCCACATCATGTACAACCACAAGAATGGTAAGTTATACTCCATGTATTTATAAAATGTCAGAATACATTCCACTGTCATGTATAACTAGAAAGAACAAATAAAAAAGAAGCCAGAAACACACCACACACACACACAGACACACACACACACACACCATGTAATTCCATGGATAGTTCAAAGAACGGAAAAAACTAAATTATTGTGTTTAATGGTGCATGTTTAAGTGGTAAGACTACAAAGAGAGGCAATGAAATTACCAACACCTTCAGGACTGTGACAGTTTAAGGAAAAGACAAAGTCATTGTCATCAGGAGGAGGCATGTTCAGGGGTGTTGACAGCATTCTAATTTTTGACCCAGGTGGTGTTCATGTGGAGGTTAACTCCATGACAATTCATTGACCTGTGTGGGTTTTGTAGATGTCTGCAATATTTCATTTTTAAAGTGTTAAAAGAGTACCAGATAGTATTGAGGACCCTGTAGGAGACAGACAGCATTATTTATTTATTTATTTATTTTGGTACTACGGATTGAACTCAGGGGTTCTCGACCACTGAGTCACATCTCCAGCCCTATTTTGTATTTTATTTAGAGACAGGGTCTCACTGAGTTGCCCGCAACTCAAGGTTGCTGAGGCTGCCTTTGAACTTTCGATTCTCCTGTCTCAGCCTCCCAAAGTGCTAGGATTACAGGTGTGCGCCACCGCACCCGACTCAGCATTATGTTAGTAAATCCTGGCAAGTAAACTTAATGACTTCACTTGCAGTGTGTAGGAGCTGAGGACGGTGGTGATGGGGACCCCGAGTGGGGACTGGTCTGTGAGCTCGTTGGAAGGCTGGGGGATGGGGACTTGCACACACTTGACATTGCAGACTCTGAGACAGACCTTTGGCAGACATAAACTCAATCAGGGTCAAATGTCCCAGGAGAATAGAAGGGGGCTGAAAGAACAAAGGGCTCAGCGAGAGTGATGAGTAAGCATATGGATGTCAGAGTCTGGAAGATGCAAAAAGTAAACCCACAAAGGAGCTTCAGTGAACATTGGAGTCGAATGTAGGGTAGTGACATTATCCACATAGAGGCCAGGGTCTTTCAGCCTGAGGTTCGTTTGTTCGTTCATTCATTCATTCATTCATTCATTCACTCCCTAAAGTACATAGGGAGAATCAGGAGCTAGTCCATGTTCAGTAGAGAATACAAGAACTCTGTAAGATAGAGTTCTCCTCATTAGTTTTAACTATGAAAAAAATCACCTCCCTGAACTGTTAAGGATTAATTCAGAATTCCCATTGACCAAGAGATAAAGGCCCAAACCCACCACCCCTCATAGTATACAAGTTCCACCCCAATTAGACCCCTTATTCATGGAATCTCTCCAGGGAGCTCTCTGTTCTTCCCCAGAGCAGATCACATTCACTGATCCTGTAATAACATGGTAGTGCTGTTCTAGGTGCTTTACTCATCCCCCAACAAGCACAGCAGGTAGGTACTGTTATTAGGTGTCAGGGAATTACTGTCCTGGTCAGGGAATTAAGAACTTAAAGAAACTGTGGTTACACAGCTCATAAATTCTGGGACCAAGATCTCATCACTGACAGTCTGGCTCTAATGCATGTTCTCTTAAAAATCTTTTGGGGCTATGGCAATTTTTGCTCTACCCTCTGACAAGTCCTGGTTCATTCAGGATTTTGGATTTGTTTTTTGTTGGCTTCTTCTAAAACCAACTTGAAGGCTGCCTTCTCTGTGTGGCTCCCTGTGTTCTTCCATCTTTTACTAGCTTACCCTCCAGGGTGGGACCTTTGATTTATTTGTCTATACATCTTAATCTGTCATATATGAGTTCACAGACAATGTTGAACTGGATCCAAAGAAGAATGTAAATCTCATTTGGATAAGTGGTGTTGCTGTATGGTTCAGATATGGTTCATCTCTTTAAAACTCATGTTGATATTTCATTGCCAATGAAATGGTGTTGAGAGATGGGGGTCTTCAAGAGTTCTGGGGTCATGGGGGCTCCAACCTCATGAAGAGATGAATGTAGCTCCTTATACAGTGGGTTACTTGTCATGAAAGCAGGTTTGTTTTTGTTATTGTTATTGTTAGTTTGTTTTCACAGTACTGGGATTAGAACCCAGACCTTCGCACATACTAAGCAAGCATTCTACCACTGAGGTACGTCCCCAGTCAAAAGCAGGTTGTTATAACTCGTTGGTCCCCTTTGTCTCATCTTTCCATCACACACACCTACTTGTTCCTCTACTTTTCTGCCCTGAATGGAGCATCATGTGGCCTCTATCAGAAGCTGGGCAGATAGAGGCACCATGCTCTTGGACTTCCAGACCTGTGAGCCAAAACAAATCTCTTCATTTTATAAATCACCCAGTCTCTGGTATTATGTTACAGCAATAGAAAATAGACTAAAACGTGATATTAAGGGTCATTAAAGTTCCAAGGAGAGGTCCCTGAGGTCTGAGGTAGCCTAAGGAAGCCTTTCTAGGATGGTTAATTCTTGGCTAGATCTTGAGCAAAATGCATAGAGCTGAGAATGACTGAGAGGATAGCCACGGCAGGAAAAAGGGCACGCATAAGCCTAGAGACTCCCAGTGCTCAGAATATCTCCAGGACTGGTCATTAAACCAAACCCATTAAAACAGAGGCTGCAGGGAGAACCACCAGTGAGAGGGAGACAGGAACGTCAAACACCCAATACAAAGACCCATCCCAGAAACCCTCGAAAGGTTCTGCTCCTTAAGCAAACCCAGAAATCTTGAATACTTCTGCAGGGGAAAACAAGAAAAGAAAAGACATTCCAATTTAACAAGATTTAGAATTTTAAAATACTTTTTATTGGACAATATGGTACGATAATTAACTGCAGAGTTGGAACTGCTCTGAATTAGGTCCTGTTTTAAATAAATCAATATTGGCATGGGGAGATTTTACTGCATTTTCTTGGCAACCAGGCTGTTTGAATCATTGCCATTGATCTAGTTCCAGCTGGAAATCCTAGCGGGTGCCCATGGGATGCCCACCCAAGCCAAAAGCAAGCCCCTCTCCAAGCTTCACACAGCTCTGACACAAACAGCCCTACCATGTGCACGGTCTGGCCAAGAAAGGGAGCACTAAAGGAGTATTGATTGTTTACTGAAATGGAGATGGGGTGGACTTCTATGTGATTCCTCCAGGGAAAGGGGCTGGAAAATAAATGCCACTGGCTTTTGGTTACTGATGTCTCTGCAAGACAGACTGATGGATGGAGGAGTTGAACATAACACCATCTGGATTATACAGTCTCCTGCTCAGTCTTTGTTCATATTGTTACCTTCCTTCCAGATAAATTTTAGAAGCATAAGATACATACAGATATTATCTTCAACTGGTGCGTAAAAGAGAAAAACTCTGCTTTTCCTCAAAAGGCCCAAGGAACTCTTTGGGGTATATGAGAGAGGTCTTTTGTCCCCATCTCTACTCCCAGCAACCATCACTAATAGAGGATCAGTTGTAGTAGTAAGATCTTCAGAAAATGAGAAAAGCTTTTATTTCTGCATATTGGCCTTAGATTCTTTACAAATAGAAATAAATCAATAGTTTATAGACAATTTTTTTCATCTACAAATTACCATAATGACCTTGATCTCATTGAAACTCATTTTGCAAATGAGAAAGCATTGCTCCATGAGTTTTATTGATTTCCTTTAAATGGAAAAGGTTCTAAGTAGTGAAGTCAAGCTCAAGGCTTAGACTGCAGCATTCAACTCTGTCTTGGTCATTTTAAGACCATTGAAGTCGGGCATAGTGGCGCACGCCTGTAATCCCAGCAGTCTGGGAGGCTGAGACAGGAAGATCGCGAGTTCAAAGCCAGCCTCAGCAAAGGCAATGTGCCAAGCAGCTCAGTGAGACCCTGTCTCTACATAAAACACAAAATAGGACTGGGGATGTGGCTCAGTGATCGAGTACCCCTGAGTTCAATCCACGGTACCCCCCCCCCAAAAAAAAAGACCATTGAAGGCCTCAATCCATTTCAAAGCAAATCCATTACAGAATATTTACATCTCACAAAACATATACTTGTGTGTGTGTGTGTGTGTGTGTGTGTGTGTGTGTGTGTGGTGCTGAGGATTGATCCCAGGGCCTTGTGCATGCGAGGCAAGTACTTTACCAACTGAGCTATATCCCCAGCCTAGAATATATACATTTTTGTTGTATAATTTTTATAATTCCAATTTGGAGTTTTTAATAATATAATTTTTTTCTACAATGAAATTGGTGTTATATTTTTATGTAACCATATAAGGCTTGAATCAAGTTTCTGTTGCTGTTAACTCACCAATATCATGTTACATTTTGCAAACTCCTAATTAAATATTTATTTCCATTTCAATATTTTATTTCCATGTGTAGGAGCTCACACATTTTTTTCGAGATCTAAAATATTGTCATAGGTCTTTGAAAGGTCACCAGCCCTGAGCCAAGAATGCCTAATGGCAAGAAAGAGCCAAAAGCACAGGGGTGTGACATGAGGCTGGAATTAACAGAAGGCAGGTAGGGCTGTCACCAACCTCTCTGGTGCCTGGTTGGAGCAGAAGGGACAGGATCCAGTCTCTGGCCTTCTGACCCCACGGTTTACCTTTATGAATCTTCTTTAGGAAACTGGCCACCTGCATCCTAAAACATTTTGGGCCTTTATGATATTAATCCCCACAGTCAATTCAGCATCCATCAAAACTTCAAGGATGAAGAGAAAAGAGTTTATGTCAGTAGACCTAAATCTCAAGGGCCACTATTTGGGATTCAGGGATGCTGGGGTTTGGACAGAGGCAAACTGGTCCTTACCAACTTCATCACCAAAAAACCCCATCCCCAGAGAGAACTGGGATTGGAGAGGAAGGGAGGGAGCAGCGGGAGGAAGGCCCGCTTCTGTTGCCATGGGGACACGCAGACTCCTTCCACCAATACTGGGATGAAGGCTGCCTCTACCAGAACTCCCTCTATATACAACTATTCCCAATAATTCTGCCTAATTTGAGTTTCTGTACAATGCATTTTAAATGCACAGGTCAAAGAAACCTAAGTATTTAAAGGCATACATCACTTCAAATCCTTTTGCAGGGTTGCAGGGGATGGAGAAAGGAATCTTTAATAGTGTAAGCAGTTGGTGCCTAAATTCTCCCTTTGGGTGTTCATATTTTTGTGGTCTGCAGAGTTTTATTAAATTAGGACACATTGCCACGGTATCTGCTAAAACATATTGCATCAGGCTGTCGAATTTAGAAAGAAAAGCGAGTTGCTGTTTGTCATGCCACTTTCCTTCAGTAATTGAGATAAATTTGAAGATATGGAGAAACCTGGGGATTTGGGCAAAACTCTCCACTTAGCTCTTCCTGTAGTTGCCATGGCAAATAACAGCTTTAAAGGCATCTTTAAATGAAGTCAGCCCTGAGCCTCTCTTTGAGTGAGATCGAACACTAACAGGAGGAGCAGGGGACACGTCTCTGCTGCTCTAAATGGCAGGTAATCCAAGGAAGTGCATAACTTGGTGGCTGTTCAGGAGTGGACAAATTCACACAAGGGACAATGACCATGTGTAGTGAGTCCGTCAGAACTTTCCAGAGCTTTCCTCTCTGGCTCCCGCATCTGATCTTCAGAGCTACAGGCTTCCTGAGTGGGTTCTCTCACCAAGTTCATCAGGTTTCATGACCAAATACGCTTCTCTTCGGACCCACTGCTCCTGGGACCTCCAAGAAGTTTTCATCCACCTGCACCCTCTCCATTGCCTGCAAATTATGTACCTTTGTGCCTGGATCCACCTTTTCTCCCTCCCTGCTCCACATTACTCCTGGGATCCCTTCTCCCTCAGGGAGACTCCTTTGCCCTGATTAATTGAAGGAAAGAGGGAACTGGCTGAAAATAGTAGAAGGCATTTATTAAGCACTGCCTGGATTATCTAATTTTGTCCCTCCTGCAACCTTGATATAGGTTCTATTTCTACTCCCATTTTACAGAGGGAGATATTGGTTTTTTTTTTTTTTTTTTGGCACCAGGGATTGAACTCAGGGGCACCCGACCACTGAGCCACATCCCCAGCCCTATTTTGTGTTTTATGTAGAGACAGGATCTCACTGAGTTGGTTTGCGCCTTGGTGAGGCTGGCTTTGAACTCGCGATTCTCCTGTCTCAGCCTCCCAAAGTGCTGGGATTACAGGCGTGCGCCACCGTACCAGGCTCAGAGGGGGAAATTGAGGAGGATTAAATAACTTAGTCACAATCAGGGGCAGAGCCAGAGCTGGCACAGACTGTATAACTCTGAGCTTCCGCCCAGTTGTTTCCCCATCTGTCATTTGGTCCTCTCTATTCGCCAGGCACAGTTCAGAACCTATAGCAAAGATAAAGGTCAAAGAAATGTCCACCCTCATTACAAGTCTTTGACTCTAGTATAAGGAAAGGAGCAAGAGAGGAGCAAGTATCAGGTAATTTTGGAGAATGGTAATAGCTAGGAAAAAAATATTTCAAGGAATAGAACAGAACAGTGGTTCTCAAGCTTGAAGGTGAGTGAGATCACCTGGGGGACTTATTGAGTCACAGATGCCTGGGCTCCATTCCCAGAGTTCCTGGTTCAAAAGAAATGGTGTGGGGCCAGGGAATTTGCATTTCTAACAAATGTCTAGGTGAGGCAGATACTGCTGGTCTGGGCACCACACTAGAAGAGTCACTGAGACAGAGACAGTTGGGATTGAAGTGGGGAATGGGGGAAGTCTTCTGAAGGACGTTTGGCATCTGAGTTGAGACCAGAATGATGAAAACGAGTCCCTGGATGAGATTAGGAGAGAGGATCCCAAGCAGGATCCAGCAGGTACAAAGATACAGCAGGTACAAAGTCCCCAAGGTGGACATGAACTCCAGGTATTAGAAGGACAGAACAAAGACACTTCCGATGTTGTTGAATGAAGAAAAGTAAGAAAGACAGGAGCAGGCCATGGTAGAACCAGCACATTTTGGTTCTTTTTGCTCTGCTTGGCCCTCTGGGTTGTGCTGTTTTAACATAAAAATCAGAAGGTCTTTAACCAACAAAATAGCAGCAATTAGTTGACTTTAAAAATGAAGATGCAGCTGGCACGGTGGCACAAGCCTGTAATCCCAGCACTTAGGGAGGCTGAGACAGGAGAATCGCGAGTTCAAAGCCAGCCTCAGCAATGGTGAGGCGCTAAGCAACTCAGTGAGACCCTGTCTCTACATAAAACACAAAATAGGGCTGGGGATGTGGCTCAGTGGTTGAGTGCCCCCGAGTTCAATCTCCAGTACCAAAAAAAAAAAATGAAGATGCAATATAAGTTCCTTTAAATGGGCATCTTCAATGGCATACTTCCCCCACACACACCCCAAACCCTCCGGTGGTGCTGAGGATTGAAGCCAGGGCCTTGTGCATGCAAGGCAAGCACTCTACCAACCAACTGAGCTAGATCCCCTTCAATGGCACCCTTCGAGTACCTCCGTTGCCCTCTACTCTAATCCTATTTTCAATTGTAGTTTTCCAAGTAAAAAATAATCTATTGGGTTATATGTAATGCATACCAGTGTTGTATATCATTTAATTATTTTTTTTTTAATATGAGCAATCTGCCCAATCTGCACATTGTTGCAAAAGATCTAAGACAGGATCTGAGCTGTTTCTTTCCTTGTGAAAATGAACGGCTTACAGCTGAGCTCACTCAGTCAGCTCCCGGACTTTAAGGAAGAGTTGTCCAGGTGAACCTCTTATCTATAACTAGAGCCCTTCTTTCATCCCTGGTCCCCAAAGTGCACAAGTGCCAGGCTAAAAAAGGGTGACATCTAGGCTTTCATTGGGTTCTGAGCAGAGGTAAGCCTAGGCTGTGTTAGGACAATTTGGTTCCTCTCAGCAAACACGACTGAGGCTGCCTCTGCAGCAAAGTGTTCATTGTCTTCCTTCATTTTTATCTGCTATATGGAAACAATGATATAGTACATGATTGATAAAGAGGGCCTATTTATCCTGTTCCTCAGAAAAATGGAAACTACTGAGCTTTCTAAATTGCCTAAACATTGTCCAACTGATAGTTAGCCACAGTGTCTAAAAATGTATTGCTGCTAAGTGTTATGGGCTGAATTGGTTCCTCTAAAATTCCAGGGTTGAAGTGCCAACCCACAGTATTTCAGAATGTGATTGTATTTGGACAGAAAAGTTTTGAAGGAAGAATTAAGGTTAAATATAGTGTGTAGAGTAAGTCCTAAGCCAATATGTCTGGTGTCCTTTCAAGAAGAGGAGATTAGGACACAGACACACACAGAGGTAAGATCATATGAAGACACAGAGAGAAGGCAGCCACCTACAAGCCAAGGGCAGAGGCCTCAGAGGAAACCAACCATGCTCACACCTTGGTCTTGATGTCTAGATTCCGGGACTATGAGAAAATAAATTTTTGTTATTAAAGCCATTCAGTCTCTGATATTTCATTGTGGCAGCCCCAGCAAACTAAACACTACAATGTGTATTTGTGTCTTAGATTCTTTTTTTAAAAAATTTATTTATTCTAGTTAGGTATACATGACAGCAGAATGCATTTTGATTCATTGTACACAAATGGAGCACAACTTTTCATTTCTCTGGTTGTACACAATATAGAGTTACACCACATGTGCAGTCATACATGAACCTAGGGCATTGTTGTCCATTGCATTCCACCATCTTTCCTGCCCCCATGACTCATCCCCTCCTTTCCCTACCCTGTGAGTAAAGTTTCTCCATTCTTCCCATGCCCCCTCCCCATTATGGATCAGCATCCACTTATCAGAGAGAACATTCGGCCTTTGGTCTTTGGGATTGGCTTACTTCACTTAGCATGATGTTCTCCAACTCCATCCATTTACCTGCAAATGCCATAATTTTATCCTTTCTCTCTCTCTCTTTTTTTTTTTTTTTTGGTACCAGGGACTGAACTCAAGGGTACTTGACCACTGAGCCACATCCCCAGCCCTATTTTATGTTTTATTTATAGACAGGGTCTCACTGAGTTGCTTAGCGCCTCACCCGTTGCTGAGGCTGGCTTTGAACTCGCGATTCTCCTGTCTCAGTCTCCCCAAGTGCTAGGATTACAGGCATGTGCCACCATGCCCTGCTAATTTTATTCTCTTTTAATGCTGAGTAGTATTCCATTGTATATATATACACCACAGTTTCTTTATCAATTCATCTATTGAAGGTTGTCTTAGATTCTTGCAGAAACTTGGATATCATCTTCACTCCATAATTTTTAAAAAATTTTAAAATTTGTTTTAATTAGTTATACATGACAATAGAATGCACTTTGATACATATATATCATGGAGCATAATTTCTCATTCTTCTGGTTATACATGATGTAGAATCCCACCAGTCATATAGTTATATATTTACATAGGGTAATAATGTCTGATTATTCTACTATCCTTCCTGCCCCCATACCCCCTCCCATCCCTTCAGTCCCCTCTACCTAATCTAAAGTAACTCTATTCTTCCCTAGTCACTCCATACTTTGGGGGAAGAAAAATCCTTTTGTAAATAAAAATTAAGAAAACAAGGTCTCTCCTCTGAACATATCTTGTATGTTTCAGTTTAGAAGGGAAGCTGTGGGCCAGAATTGGAAGGAGACAGAACTCCTGATCCACCTCTCCCTGACACAGTGGGCTTCTCTTGCTTTCTCTGTAATTTTGATGCCTCTTTCTCCACAAGACAGCTCTATCCCTTGACTTCTGTTTCCCTGACACTGGCCTGATAAGCAAATAGGGGGTTTCTGGGTTGTGCTTATGCCTCATATTTTATATTTGGTTGAAAAGACACCCTGATCCAGATAACTTTACTTAAGTTGTTTAGGGGGAAACATTCAGATCCTTCCCTTCTTTGAGTTTCAAGGCATGCTGAGGAGAAACAGTCTTTTTATGTGGTGAAAATGACCAAGCATTGAATGTACATAAGAGGGCCACGTGGGCCTGGAAGGAACATATAGCCAGTCCCCTGAGTCCTGTTGCAGAAACTCCCTATCTGGATATATCAGATATCTTTAGTTGCAGGTGACAGAAAACCAGCTTGAGCCAGCTTAAGCAAAAGAGAGCATGTGGATTAAGTCTGTAAGTGGGAAGCCCAGAGCATGTCCTGTCCTTCAGATTATTTCATCATCTTTCTCCAACCCCAGACTTCTGGCAAAGATGATCATAAATTTATCGTCTATGGAGATATAGGCTGCAAAGAAAAGAACTTATCTCTCTCTAGAGTTATGGCAACGTTCTCTGGGAACTCCTAGAATGGTCCAGCTTGGGTTGCCTATGAATTCCTAAACCAGTCATCATATTCAGGATGGTAGAGTTCTCTGTCCTGGGCCCACCTCTGGGACTGAGAAGTGGGATGGTGGTGGCTGGCCCCACCCAAGATACTGAGAAAACAGAAGGTTGATTCCCCAGAGAGGTGTCAATAAGAAAAAAGTAAGCCCATGCAACCTGCATTAACTATTGCATGAGGTAGTCTTATAAAAAGTGCTCAAATGGCTGGGTGAAGTGATGCACACCTGTAATCCCACAAGCTTGTGAAGATGAGACAGGAGAATCGCGAGTTCAAAGCCAGCCTCAGCAAAAGCGAAGTGCTAAGCAACTCAGTGAGACCCTGTCTCTACATAAAACACAAAATAGGGCTGGGGATGTGGCTCAGTGGTTGAGTGCCCCTGAGTTCAATCCCCGGTACCAAAAAAAAAAAGGTGCTAAAATGGACAAATTAACAAAAAAAATGGGCAGTGGTGTGCTGTTTCAAAGATATGGAAAGCTATCATGTTTGGAAGCAAGAAGAAGAAACTTGAAATTGCCTGGAGAAGTTATAAGAGAGAAGAGATCAGTTTGGTGCAAAGAAAACCCTTCCTGAACAGAGAACAACAAAAAGCATTGCTTGGTGAGGTGGTAAGCTCCCCCCCCCCTTTTTTGGTACTGGAGATTGAACTCAGGGACACTTGACCACTGAGCCACATCTCCAGTCCTATTTTATGTAGAGAGAGGGTCTCACTGAGTTGCTTAGTGCCTCACCTTTGCTGAGGCTGGCTTTGAACACACGATTCTCTTGTCAGCCTCCCTAAGTGCTGGGATTACAGGCTTGAGCCACCGCGCCTGGCTGGTAAGCTCCCCCTTTTGAGGTAAGTCCTAACAGGGAATCTGTGGCCAGCCACCAGCAGTGCAGAAAACAAAGTTTTAAGTTAAGTGAGTTGGAGGCAAACTAAACCCAAAGACTTCTTCCAAACTCAACATGAGATGATTCACAAATTACTTGTTTCCATATTAGAAAACACTGAAGGAGTACAGAAGTGTACACAGACCACTCAGGCAGTGGGGAAGAGTTTGTATTTATTTATTCATCTAAGTTAACATTTCCTGAAGCCTTACTATATGTCAGGCCTCACTAAGTGTTTGCATCTCTTGGCCCATTTAATCCTCATGGCCACCCTTGAAATAAGTTTTGACAAGTCCTTTGAATGAGCAAGGAAACTGGGGTGCAGAGAGGTGAAGTAACTTGCCAAAAATGACACAGCAAATAGCAGAACTGGGACTGGAATGCAGGCCAGCTGCAGTTTGAAGCCAAGATCCTAAGCCCTCTGCTCCATGGGACACGGACAGCCCTGCTGTTTTGCAAGGAGCAGCATCGCACAGCTCCCTCCACTCACCTACCCCCTCCTGCCCACTAGGGATCAAGGTTGACAGGATCCAGATGGCACAGGCAGGTCTAATGAGATGTGAAGGGTATTCCTCACAGGGAGCCCAGAATGGCTGGGAGAGAATCCCAGATTCTCATCCCCTGCCCATTTGACATGTCAAGAGCAAATATTGTGGTCGTGCATTAAAAACAACAAAGCCAGCATTATTATTGACCTCTCCAATTCCAGTCCATCTGTTGCTTAGGCTAGAGTGATGTCATACCCCCTGGATATGGCATGGGTCTCTCCTGCCTTATGCCCCCAATACATACAGCCAGAGCCCTACATAAGCCACCCCCAACGTCCACACAGCCAGCATTACCTACAGGCCCATCTTTCACAGATACTACTTGCTGTTTCCTAAAGCTGTCAGGAAGCATCTCTCAAGGCATTGAGTCTTAGCTAGGAATTTCCACTTCCATTTAAGAAATAATTCTTGAAATAAGACATGGACACCATGGGGGCCTCCTGGAGTTTAGGCACAAGAAAAGATTAAAAGAGCCAGGCCACATCTCTGCACAGAACCAATCTTGCTTAGGCTGCTGCTCCATGAAGTTCAGTTATATTTATTTTCCCCAGGCTCCCTGCTTCTCTTTCCCTACATGCCTGATGCCAATATGAATATTTCTAACCTCCAAATCGAAAAGCTCCAAAATCTGAAACTTTTTGATCACCAGCATAATGTCACAAGTGGAAAATTCCACATCTTACCTCTTGTGACAGATTATAGTCAAAATGCAGGTGCACCAAAAATATTGTGTGAAATTACCTTCAGGTTCTATGTGTGTTTATGAAACATAAATAAATTCTGTGTTTAGACTTGGTTTCTACCCCTAAGATATCTCATTATGTAGATGCAGATTTTCCAAAATCCAAAATCCAAATCACTTCTTGGTCCCAAGCACTTAGGATAAGGGAGACCCTGCCTAAGAAGACTTCCAGGTTGGTCACAGACCTAGAAGTCTCAATGAGACACGTGGTCTTTCTTCTGCAGAAAGCTTTGCAGTTAATGATGAGCAGCTACCTTATCAGATACCTACTTCTGAAAGCCTGATTTTGGCAGGAGCACTTGACAAAGGCCAAAGACATGGGTTTTTTAAGGTAAGCATGTGATGGCTTTGACAGGAGTATTTTCTGAAAAGTTTATATCACACTAGAGACAGTTTATTTTAAATGCAAGCTGGAACAGACCTGCTACCCTGCAGACTTGAATGCAATAAATGAAAGCTAAACTGAGCTTGGCTCCTGCAAGACCCACTTGAAACTGCCCTCCTATAAAAGTGAGCTGTTTCCCAGTAAGCTGCAAGGGTGAGCTTTTGTTTGTCTGTTTGTCTGTAGTACCAAGGATTGAAACCAGAGCTTTGAGCATGCTGTGCAAGTTCCACCATTGAGTTATATCCCCAGCCCCATTTTTTTTTTTTTTTTCGGTACCAGGAATTAAACTCAGGGGCACTCGACCACTGAGCCACATCTCCAGCCCTCTTTTGTATTTATTTAGAGACATAGTCCCACTGAGTTGCTTAGTGCCTCACCGTTGCTAAGGCTGGCTTTGAACTCACAATCCTCCTATCTCAGCCTCCTGAGCCTCTGGGATTATAAGCGTGTGCCACTGCGCTGGGCTCCTAGCCTTTTTTTTTGGTACCAGGCATTGAACTCAGGGTCACTTGACCACTGAGCCACAGCCACAGCCCTATTTTGTGTTTTATGTAGAGACAGGGTCTCACTGAGTTGATGAGTGCCTCGCCATTGCTGAGGCTGGCTTTGAACTCGCGATTCTCCTGTCTCAGCCTCCCAAAGTGCTGGGATTACAGGCTTGCACCACCGTGCCCGGCCTTAACTTTTATTTTAAGACAAAGTCTCACTAAGTTGTCCACACTGGCCTCAAACTTGAGATCCTCCTGCCTTAGCCTCCCCAGTAGCTGCAATTATAGACATGTGCCACGCACCAGGTTTCAAGGGTAAGTTTTGAAGAGAAAGTATTTTAAAGAATTGCAGAACATTACTGTGACTTTGAGTCATGTTGGGAAATATTTACAGGTGCATTATTAGGACACATTTATTAAATATAACAACATCTGCACTAGAGCTAAATTGAAATGCAAATTCCCTGGTACCATTGCAATGACTCATCCTATATGTCTTCAAAAAAGTTATATTTAAATAAAACTGTAGGGGCTGGAGTTGTGGCTCAGTGGTGGAGCACTTGCCTAGCATGTATGAGGCACTGGGTTCGATTCTCAGCACTACATAAAAAATAAACAAATATTGTCCCCATCTATAAATAAATAAATAAATAAATAAAATATATTTCATTATATTTCTTAGGTATTTTTATTTTTAATTGATCTGTAGTTGTACATGTTTATGGGGTACAGTGTGACATTTCAATACAACATGCAATGATAAAATCAGGGTAATTAGCATATTCATCATCTCAAACATTTGTCATTTCTTTGTGTTTAGAATATTCAAAATCCTCTCCACTATCTATTTTGAAATGCACAATTAATTATTGTCAACCAGAGTTAACCTACTGTGCTATAAAACATCAGAAGCTCTTCCTTCTACCCAATTGCATTCCTATACCTATTAACCATCTTCTCTCCATCCTCCTCCCCATACCTTTCCCAGAAAACTGATGTTTTGAAAGCACAAGATGAAAGGTTTGATTTTCTTGTTCAGTCCCCCAAAATATATTACAACACTATCCAGGAATAATGAAATTGCATTTCAGAGGTGTAACCTGGTAGTGTTAGAGTTAGAGGGGTGTGCAGGTTTTCGTGACTCTTTAGGATTTGTTCCTTATTCAAAGCCAATAAGCTTCTCCTAGAGGTCTCTGAGATCCTTTTCTATTTTTTTTTTTTTTTTAAGAAATAACATGTTTCATAGAGCATGATTAGGATTATTTGGAAGGAGACTCTCTTGATGATCCCCATCACTTTTTCTCTCATTTTCCCCAGCAAAAAAGAAAATATGCAATTTTCAAATTCAAGATCTAGATCACAGGAACTTAAGATAAGTCTTGTGCTAGCAAAAAGATAAATAGAAGCCGGGCACGGTGGCACACCCCTGTAATCTCAGCACTTTGGGAGGCTGAGACAGAATTGCGAGTTCAAAGCCAGCCTCAGCAACAGCGAGGCCCTAAGCAACTCAGTGAGACCCTGTCTCTACATAAAACACAAAATAGGGCTGGGGATGTGGCTCAGTGGTCTAGTACCCCTGAGTTAAATCCCTGGTACCAAAAAAAAAAAAAGATAGAATACTCCTTTGCCTTCCTAAGGTTAGTTCAATTAAAGAAAAAACTGTTGTGAAACATTCACAGGATGCTTATAATGTGATT
>PVHX01015056.1:16855-41985 GCA_004024805.1 Geosciurus inauris | reverse complement strand
TAACTTCTGTTGAAGGGAAGTGATTGCCATAGTTTAAAATAAAGACTTCTGTGAGACTTGGGGCGTCTTTGAACAAGAGAACAAACTTCAAATCAAAGGAGTCATTTTTCATCTTGATTTAAAGGTCAGTGAGCAGGCAGCAGAAGGATGTTTTCAGGTATCCCCCAAATGAGAGGCCCCCATCCTACCTGGGAAGAACAGGTCTCATTCTTACATTCTCTATTCACAGGGGACCTGGTTATGTCACTATATAATCAAGTCTGTTAATGAAATATTCCATTCCTCTACGATTTCACTTAAAAAATTTTGCCTCCCAAATCTGATTATAAAAGACTATTTAAATTTACCACCATAATCACAAATGCAAACTTATAGCATACGTTTCTAGTTGTGTGGTCATTGTTCATTGAGATTTAGGTATATAAATGTCTTTTAGGCTTATTTCTTACCATTACGGGTTTCTTCTTCATTTTTTTAGTTGATTTTTACTTCGATTCATTTTTTGTTGGATGAAGGCTCTTGTGTATATTCCCCAAATGGAGCATGTAGGTGCTATATTCTCTGAACCAATATCATTTCCACACAAAAAAACATTCTCTCGTCCTGATAGATGAGAGCTGTCGGGCTGGGATGTAGGAGTCTTAGAAGAAGAGAGTGGAGAGAGTGAGGGGTGAGGAGTTTGCAAAGCGAGTTTGCAAAGTATTTTCCTTTTGGTTGTCATTATATTTTATTCGATAGTCTTGTAGCTTCTAGTGTTGCAGATGAAAAGTCTGATGACCACCTGATGCTCTTTTATGCATTTTTTGTTCTTTTTATCTGGAAGCTTATAGAAATTTCTCTTTGGAATTGAGGAATGTTACAGGATATTTCTAAATGTTTGCCTTTTTTCTTGGTTTGGCAGTACTGGGGATTTAACCCAGGGCATTCTACCACTGAGTCATATCCCCAGTCCTTTTAAATTTTTTTTTTTACTTTAAGACAGGGTCTTGCTAAGCTGCTGAGGCTGGCCTGGAACTTGTGACACTCCTACCTCAGCCTCGCTGGGATTATAGGTGTGAACCACTGTGTCCTCTTTCTTTCCCTTTGTCTTTTATCAGCCATCCTCCTACTCCTGGTGATGTCTCAGTGGGCTATTGTTTGTAGGTACAGGCTGTCCCTCTAGTACTCAGGCCTCCTTCCTTCCTGCCACCTTCTCCCCTGTCTGAATGGGCATGTGCACTGGGGAAGAGCATTATTATTTAAGATCAAGATGAACAAATGAGGGCCGGGGTTGTGGCTCAGTGGTAAAGCGCTTGCCTAGCACATGTGAGGCACTGGGTTCGATCCTCAGCACCACATAAAAACAAACAAACAAAATTAAGTTAAACAAAAAAGTTTCTGAGCCAGGCGCAGTGACATACACCTATAATCTCAGCACTTTGGGAGGCCAAGACAGGAGAATCGCGAGTTCAAAGCCAGCCTCAGCAATGGTGAAGTGCTAAGCAACTCAGTGAGACCCTGTCTCTACATAAAACACAAAATAGGACTGTGGATGTGGCTCAGTGGTCGAGTACCCCTGAGTGCAATCCTCAGTACCAAAAAAAAGTTTCTGTTTAAGGGAAAAAATGATGAACAAATTAGGTACCTGGCAAGTGTTTCTCTTCTTACCAAACACTAACATTTCTGGTCCTGCCACTGTAGATGCTACTTAACCAGTCTCTCTGGAATGGAAAGGTACCCTCTCCCTAAAACGGGAACTGTGCTCCATCCTCTGGCCATAGAAACACAATCTCTTTCTACAGCTACTTGACCAGCTGGGGACTCTCATTTGGCAAGGCCCAAGTTCCAGAGGAAGCAAGGTCATCCTATGACAGAGCTGTCCCAAGAAAGACTAGGCCAGGGAGAGAGTTGGTACTGCTGGCTAGTAGGTGATAGAGCATGTTAGAAAGTCACTTCTCTTTGACTGACTTCTCCTTGTGTGATAGAGCCAGAGCTAGGAGCTAGGGGCTCTTAACCACAGAGCCACATCCCTAGCCCATTTGAAAAATTTTTTATAGTATTCAATTAAATTATTTATTTAAAAATTCTTTTTTTCTCTTTTATTTTTAATTTATTCTAATTAGTTATACATGACAGTCAAATTTTTTTATTTTGAGACAGAGTCTCACTAAGTTGCTAAGGCTGAACACAAACTTGCAATACTTCTGCCTTAGCCACCCAAGCCACTGGGATTACAGGCAGGCACTACCATGCCCAGCTCTTTTATCTTAATCATTGCAGAATTATACAGTCAGTCCTCCATATCCATGGGTTTCAAACCCATGGATTCAACCAACCATGGGTTGAAGATATTTTTTAAAAATTGCATCTGGGGCTGGGGATATAGCTCAGTTAGTAGAGTGCTTGTCTCACATGCACAAGGCCCTGGATTCAATTCCCAGCACCACAAAATAATAAAAAACAAAAAACAAACTGCATCTGTACTGAACATATACAGACTTTTTTCTTATCATAATTCCTGAAACAATACAGTATAACAACTATTTACATAGCAATTTCATTATCTTAGTTATCAAAAGTCATCTAGAAATGACAAAGCAAACAAGAGGATATGCACAGATTATATGCAAATACTGTGTCATTTTATATACAGAATTTGTACATCTGTGGCTTTTGGTATTGCTGGGGCTCCTGGAACCAATTGTCCATGGATAAAAAGGAACAACTCTGTATGTGTGTGTGTTGACATCTTTCAATATCTAAAATATTAATAATAACTTATATTTACTTATGTATTTCCCAAAGTCCTTTACTCTCATTTATTAAGTTCCTTCCTTTTAAAAAGTAGTTTAATTAGTGCTTTGCTTAATCAATGTTTAATTAATATCAAATTATATTTAATTAATATAATGCAAAATTAATGCTTAAGTTTAGTCATTTTTAAATTTTATAGAAAATATTTTGTCACACTCTTTTATCACTCAGCATATATAAAATTTATTAAAGAATTATGTCACATATAGTTACAATTCATTTTTTATAAAATTCTACTGTTCGAATATACTTGTTGGGTTGAATTGTGTTAAAAAAAAAGAACATCTTATCCCCAAATCTGTGGTGTGATGGTTTAGGAATAGGATCTTTACAGGTATAATCCACTTAAGATGAATTCATATTCATAGAGAAGGCCTTGACCCAGTGACTGCCGTTCTTATAGAATAGGGAAGTTTAGACACACACAGGGGCTGAGGGTGTCATGTGAGGACAGAGTGATAGATCTATAAGCCAAGAAATGCCAAGGCCTGCTAGCAACTCAAGAAGTTGAAGTTAGGCAGGAAAGGATGACAATACCTTGATTTCTGAACTCAGTGGTCCATCTCATGCTTTAAATATAGCCCTTGCAGCTCTACCACTGGAGCCTTTTTATTATTATTATTTTAATTTTTTGTGGTGCTGGGGATTGAACCCAGGGCCCTGTGCATTCAAGACAAAAACTCTACCAACTGAGCTATATCCCCAGCTCATATTTTTAAAGGGAACGTTTTTCCCCCCCTCACTTCTCCCTCTCTCCCTTCCTAACAGGACTAAGGAGACAGGGTTATCTTTTCTTCCCCCTCTTAGGCCTAGTTATCTGTCCTAACACCCACCACAGCAAGAAGATGTCCCAGAAGATCTAGGAAGTAACTATCTCCCAAATTAACAAGCAAATCTCAACACATCATCAGAGTGCACATGGGTCCCTCATCAGGGCATACCTGGAATGCAGTCTTTTCATCCTCTTAAAAACTCTGTTCTCCCTGATGAGCAGAATCACAGCCGCTGGGACAGGAGTCCCCTGTGCTTCTCCTTTGCTAGAAAAGCAATAAACCTTCTTTTTCCCTTTTTCTCAAAACTATCCTCGTATTGTATTGGCACTGGGGACAAGGACTGAGCTTTTGGTAACATAATCTCCAGAATTGTGGGAGAATAGATTTCTGTTGCTTTGAGCCAGCAGGGTTGTGGTCCTTTGTTAGGGAAACCCGAGGAGACCGATACCAGCGCCTTCACCTTGGCTGAACTGCAATGTTAGTGTGATGGGACGGAGGTGACTGGTAGGTTCACAGCCTTTCTCATCCTTGCTAACCCTAGCAAGGGACCTGGCTCCACTCTCCTCAGTCCCTCTTGGGAAGGAGCCCTGCTTGGCCACCATTCTTGAGATTAAAAATGGGGGGGGTGCGGGGGGTTGGTCAGAGCCAGACCAGCTGCACCTGCTGCCTGGCAGAACCGTGTGGGGGAAAGGCAGAAAGCAAAGTGCAAAAACTATTGTGCAATACCGAGAAAAAATGAGAAGTCCTTCTAAGGATCATGAGTTCATTTAGTGGTATGTGAGAAACGCATGTGGAGAACTTACCTTGAAATGCTTTACGTTCCATGATCTTTTGACCCGCAAGGGAGCCCCAGCCAGAGCTGAACCCAGTGCACCTGGGCTCCATGAGCTTCACTCCTTGCACCCAATCCCAGATGCTTTCTGCCCACCAGCCCCTGCTGAGCTCGGCAGACTAATCTCCTCCTGATCCTCACAGCAACCCTAAGAGGAGAGTGCTATTATAGATGAGAAACCAAAGCTTCACAGCAAACCTTGCTTAAATGCCCAAGGTCTGATAGTTTAAATTGCCTTGTGTCTAGCTCAGAGCTGCAACAGCCAAGCGTCTTGAGGCAACACCTGGTCCCTGCCCTCAGAACAACCTTGCCTCCTAGGATAACTGCAGCTCTGTTACCTCCCAGGAGATAGGACTAGACTGTGTGGCATTGAGATGGAGTCAAATGTGTTAGTCGCCTTTTTGCTGCTGTGACCAAAAGCACCTAACAAGTTGGGTGCGGTGGTGCAAGCCTGTAATCCCAGCGGCTCGGGAAGCTGAGGTAGGAGGATTGCAAGTTCAAAGCCAGCCTCAGAAATTTAGTGAAGCCCTAGCTGGGCGCAATGGCGCATACCTGTGATCCCAGCACTTTGGGAGGCTGAGACAGGAGAATCGTGAGTTCAAAGTCAGCCTCAGCAACAGCGAGGTGCTAAGCAACTCAGTGAGACCCTGTCTCTACATAAAATATTTAAAAAGGCTGTGGATGTGACTCACTGGTTAAGTGCCCCTGGCTTTAATACCTGGTACAAAACAAAACAAAACAACACCTAAAAACCTAACAAGAACAATTTTGAGGAGGAATGGTGAGCTCAGAGTTTGAGGTTCAGTCCAATGGTCAGCCAGCTCAGTTCAGTCCAATGGTCAGACAGCTGGGCCTAGATAAGACAGAACATCACGGTAGAAGAGCACAGCGGAGGAAAGCTGTCAGCTCATCGCAGCCAAGAAGCAGAGAGAGAGGCACTGGAAGGGGCCAGGTACAGCTGTAGTCCCCAAGGCCACACCCACAGTGGCCTGCTTCCTCCAGCAACATCCCACCTGCTTACAGTTACCCAACAGTTATAGTTACCCCATAGTCCATTCAAATGATTAATCCCTCAAATGGATTAATCCACTGATGAAGTTACAACCCTCCAGAACCTTCCACATTGGGGACTGTGCTTTCAACACATGAGTTTTCAGGGACATTCCAAATCCAAATCATAACACTAAGCAAGAAGGGCAGAGGCAGCAGCTATTCAATAAGCTCTGGAGCCAAATTGCCAGCGTTTCCCCCCAGTTCTGCCACTTTCCCACTGTATGGGCATGTTATCTAACCTCCCTGAGCCTCAGCTTCCTCATCTGTAAAATAGAGATAATATTAGTTTCCACCTCAGAGGTGGGTGACTAAGAGTCAACATAGTACGTGACACACTTGGAACTGCACCAGCACAGAATAAGCACTTAATTTAAGTCAGCTCTCGTAAGTATTAAAAAACATGGGGCCCCAATCTGAGCCCATGAGACCTCAACTACAAAATATAAATCAACATGAAGACTCCTAGGCAGATTTTAATTTAGTATAAGATTTTAATTTAGTATAAGAAAGAACCTCAATCTAAGTATATAATGGAAGTATTAGCTAACTATAATGCAACATATATATTTACAAACACATATACTGTATCGACAAATTTCCCTGTGCAGGATAATTCCAAATAGTTTATGTAAATAACCAGTTTTCCAGGAGGGGAGCATAATTCCCTATTCCTTACATGTGGACTGTGCAGTGATTTCCGTCTGAAGGGTACAGTATTGAAAGTGGGGGAACCTGACAAACACCACCTCAACCATTAAGGTCTATGTTGATAATAGTAAGTCATGTTGGTATATGTGCCCTTGATACCATGTGATGAAACGACACTTCACACCTGTGGTCGTCCTATCACCCTAGACCCCCCCAGTCTTATGGTGAGAAAACATCAAACCAATCCCAGTTGAGAGGAAGTCTGGAGGGAAAAAAAACTGACCAATACTCCTCAACACGGTCAAGGTCATCAAGAATAAGAAACATCTGAGAAGCTACCAAGGGGAGCCCAAGGACACTAGACAAATATAACGTGATGTCCTGAATGTGGTCTGGAAGAGAAAAGGGAGATTAGGTAAAAACTAGGGACCTATGAATAGAATATAAACTTCAGTTAATAGTAATACAGTAACATTGATCAACTGGGATAAACGTATCATACTGATATAAGATGTTGGTAAAAGGGAAGATGCAGGGTCTATTGGAAATCTGTACTGTCTTCATTGCAGTTCTGTAAATCTGAAAACTAAAGCCAGGCGTGGTGGTGTGCCTGTAATTCCAGCAGCTCAGGAGGCAGGAGGATTGCAAGTTTGAGGAGAGCCTCAGCAATTTAGCAAGGTCTTAAAATTTATAAAGTATTAAAAGGGCTGGGAATATAACTCAGTGGTTAGGTACCCCTGGGCTCAGTCCCTGGTACCAAAAAAAAAAAAAAAAACCCCACCATTGCTTGAATCTGAGATTCCTAACCCATGTTTGTAGCTCTTCAGTTTTCTTATCTCTAAATTGGGGATCATATACCACCACCACCTCCCAAGCTTAACGTGAAGTGCTAATGAAATGAAGCAGAGCTCAGGGAAAAAAACCTCAATGAAAGATGGCTGTTGAGTGTGGAATGATGTCAAGGTAGGCATGTCCCTGGATCAGAGGAACAGTGGACCCGGCCTAAGAGGAAGCCCGGCGCTGCTGATCATGTCCTTGAGCAGCAGCTTCTCGCGTCTTATTTGGATGCAAGTGCATTCTGCCCTGAAGAAGTCCGTCCACTCTGTGGCTGTGATAGGAGCCCCTTTCTCTCAGGGACAGAAAAGAAAAGGAGTGGAATATGGTCCAGCTGCTGTTAGAGAAGCTGGGTTGCTGAAAAGACTAGAGCTGGGAGGCTACCTGGTTGGGGCCTGACCAGCAGGGAGTCTTGCGAGCAAATTCCTGACATGTGCCCAAAGATGATCTCTACAACAACCTGATAATGAACCCACACTCTGTGGGCCTTGCCAACCAGGAACTGGCAGAGGTGGTCAGCAGAGCACCTTGCAGGTGGCTACAGCTGTGTCACCACGGGAGGAGACCACAGCCTGGCAATCGGTACCATTAGTGGCCACGTCCGGCACTGTCCAGACCTTTGTGTCATTTGGGTTGATGCCCATGCTGACATCAATACACCCCTCACCACTTCATCAAGAAACCTCCATGGACAGCCAGTTGCATTTCTTCTCGGAGAACTATAGGACAAGGTACCACAACTCCCAGGATTTTCCTGGATCAAACCTTGTATCTCTTCCCCAAGCATTGTGTATATTGGCCTAAAAGATGTGGACCCTCCTGAGCATTTTATTTTAAAGAACTATGATATCCAATATTTTTCCATGAGAGATATTGATGGACTTGGTATTCAGAAGGTCATGGAACAGACATTTGATCTGCTGATCGGCAAGAGACAAAGGCCAATCCATCTAAGTTTTGATATTGATGCATTTGACCCTACACTGGCTCCAGCCACAGGAACCCCTGTTATAGGGGGACTGACCTATAGAGAAAGCATGTATATTACTGAGGAAATACACAATACAGGGTTGCTGTCAGCATTGGATCTTGTTGAAGTTAACCCTCAGTTGGCCACTTCAGATGAAGAGGCAAAGGCTACAACTAGCCTGGCAGTGGATGTGATTGCTTCAAGTTTTGGTCAGACAAGGGAAGGAGGACACGTTGTCTATGACCAACTTCCTACCCCCAGTTCACCAGATGAATCAGAAAGTGAAGAACGTGTGAGAATTTAGGAAGCACCGTGCACTGGCATATTTCACAATGGGCATTCCAGAGTGGCGAAGCATTCTAGGGGACAGATATTAAATGGTTGGCTGGATTGATACTGCCTTAATGAGAACATCTATACATTTTCACAATTGTAAATTTTCCCCTATCCATTTTGGTGACCAATAATACACTGTATTTTTTTTCTTTTTGAAATTCACAAGGTATTGATATGTTGTTATAATACTATGTAAATTTGCAGAAGTCATAAACCTCAATTATTACCTTGGTATATCTGGTATTTCTCACATAAATAAATATAAAAAAAGAAGAAGAAGAAGAAGAAGAAAGAAAGATGGCTGTCATGGTTGTTATGTGCTTTCACATTTTTATTATTCCTGTGTCCCAAGAGTTTCAGTGGTTCTCTGATCCCTAGATCAAGGACCTCTCCAACTAATCTCAGGACCACTCCAGAAGAACTATGCAAGCTTGGCAATTTGCTCCCTGCCCTCTCTAACTTCCTGGCTGGCACATGTCAGGAATTTGCTCACAAGACTCCCTGCTGGTCAGGCCCCAACCAGATAGCCTCCCAGCTCCAGGCCTTCTTGCTTCCTCCTGGCAGATGCAGGACTAGGCCTGCCTCCTTCTGGTCAGGCAGCTGCCCAGGCCACCCTTCAAAGAAACCTTCATGGATAGAGGGGCTTAGTCATGTTCAAGGCCATCTCTTTTTTGTTGGTTGCCCTGAGATAAGCACACAGGCCATTTTTGTTCTATGTCTCATAGCTAATGATTATAAGAAAACAAATAGAGGATGGTCCAAACGGCAAATCTGAAGAAGTTAGAGTCCTCCCAGACTGGTCCTGACATTCTGGGAGCAGAAAGTGCTATTCCTGAAGACTGTGGCAACTTCCAGGACTTTCACACTAAGCATGGGACCAGGACACAAAGGTCTGAGCCACCAGTGGAGAAATTTCAGCCAGTACTGGTTTCCCTCTGAGGAGATGCAGACAGTCTCTGCTCTTCTCAGAGGACTGTAGCAAATGAAGCCCACTGCTGTGGAGATGCCCAGACCCACCCATGTCCTGTGAAGACAGTGTAGGCATGATCCAGTACTCTCTGGCCTATTCCCCGGGGAAGTAGGTACGGGCTCAGAAGGAAGAGTCATCAGCCTGACAGAGAACACAGGGAGCAGAAAACAGAGCCAAGAAGTCTTCCCTGTGTGTTTACTCACAAAAATGAGTCATTAAAAAAAAGAGAGAGAGGGCTGCGGTTGTGGCTCAGTGGTAGCGCGTTTGCCTAGCACGCACGAGACACTGGGTTCGAACCTCAGCACCACATAAAAACAAATAAATAAAAATAAAGGTATTGTGTCCATCTACAACTACAAAAAATATTAAAAAAAAAAAAAAAAGAGAGAGAAAAAGTGAGCCTTGTGACCACATTCTCTTTCCTCTTCCACAAGGCAGAGAGAAGTGCAGCAAGTGACACCATCGGGTAGAGCATGCTCTGCAGAGAGTACCTGCCTGACAGACCTGAGTACCTCCACCACATTTCCGGCCTCAGCTGAAGCTGAGAAGGGAAACTGACAACTGTGCAGGTGCAGGAAAGTCCCTGCAGGAAGCCTGCTGCTGGTGCAGGTTGCCAGGGCAACCTGCGACTGCTCTCTTTCCTTGAAAGAGGATGGGCTTATGGAAGCCCAGATGTGCTCTGCCCCGTTAACTCAAAGAAGAGGATTTTGCTGTAGCACCGGATGATTCAGCCCCGTGGTTCTGTTCATGCATTCCCATCTCATCTAATCCACTTCTCCGGGGAGGCCCGTACAGGGTGATCATGCCTATTTGATATGTGAAGGAACTGAGGCCCAGAGACGTGAAGTAACTTGCCTAGGTTCACATGATTCAGAAATAGCTCGTATCCAGCCCAAATGTTTAAACATGGAGCCCAGGGTACATCCCCTCCACTGCCAGCTGCTGGGTCCATGGCTCTTTCTAAGAGCTTTCTCATCTACAAATGTGCGCATTTATTTATGTGAGAAATACCAGGCATGGATCATCCCTTCCCACCAAGTCATAGAAGAAAAAGAGCTGCGACGGGAGGCAGGGCAGCCAGCAGCTGCAGTCAGCCTAATAGACCAAATGTGCCTGAGACTCGAATCCAGGGCTTTTCTCATGACACCAGCTGGCTGCTGTCCCCCTCAGCACATCTGGAAAAAGTGACTCAGGTAGCAGTGGGCTAACCATTGACATCTTCGTGTATGAAGATGCTCTGTCATTTATGAAGCACTTCAAAGTAGGGGCACTGCCCTGGCTTTCCCCCAGGCCTCTACTAAGTAAAGGTCATGATGTTTGTGGAAACGTGAGCATGCTGGCGGCAGGCTCACAGGAAAGGGTTTCAAAGACTGTGCCCGAGATAAGGCTGGCATCTGGAGGCCTTTGCAGAGAGGAACCGTACACCATGTGCCCTTGTCGAGTGAGAAGACTGGAAATGCCAGTTCCTCCCCATCCTGTCCAGCTTTGGTGAGTTCTGTCTGACCAACTGCCACTTTTCTTGCCTACCTGATGTCAGTGCTACAGAACACCCTAACCATACAAGACATACAGGAGCAAAGAGGGGTTCAGGCCCAAAGACAATTTCTAGTCTCCCTCCAGAATGGCAATTTTTCTGGCTATAAGGGGATGTTTTGGATCCTGTCTCCACGGAGGATTCCACAACTTTCCCTCATTCCCTGTGACTATTGATTCCAGAGTCAGGGACCTGAGGTGGCTGGAAGCACTCACCCAGTCGTTGCATTGAAACAGGACTCATGCTTTTGGCTTCCTTCTCTGCCAAGGACAAGAAGTCAGCAACATCCTCTCTGAGACAATAACAGGAAATAATCCTCCTAGATTCCTCAGAAAATGTGGAATTGAACCACCATTTGACTCAGGTATCCTACTCCAAAGGACTTAAAATCAGCATACTACAGGGACACAGCCACATCAATGTTTATAGCAGCTCAATTCACAACAGCTAAGCTATGGAATCAACCTAGATGTCCTTCAACAGATGAATAGAGAAAATGTGGTACATATACACAATGGAATATTACTCAGCCTTAAAGAATGAAATTATGGCATTTGCAGGTAAATGAATGGAACTAGAGAATATTATGCTAAGTGAAATAAGCCAATACCAAAAAACCAAAGGTCAGTTTTTTTTTCTCTGATAAGCAGATGCTGATCCATGGGTGGCGGGGGTAGGGAAGAATAAAGGAACTTTGGTTTGTGTAGAGGGGAGTGGGGGAGGGGTGGGGCGGTGGGGATGGGAAGGATGGTAGAATGAGAGAGACATTATTACCCTATATACATGTATGATTACACTACTGGTGTGACTTTGCACTACGTATAGCCAGAGGAATGAAAAGTTGTACTCCATTTGTATACAATGTGTCCAAATACATTTTTACTGTCAAGTATAACTAATTAGAACAAATTTAAAAATTTTAAAAATAAATAAATAATTCTGTTTAAATCTGAAAAAAAAGGAAATAATCCTTCTAGACAAGCCCTTCCCACTCACTGTGGTCCAGCAGGTGATGTCTGTAGAGACGCACACAGATAAGGTGGTGGGGAGCTGAGCTGACACCTTATTTGGCCTTGATCTGCCCACTGCTCCTGCCTGTCTTATGTGGTTAGGATGTTCTATAGCACAGACCACAAGCCGGTGAGAAAGTGAGTGGTAGCCCAGTCAGACACAGAACTCGCCAACGCCAGACAGGGTGGGGAGGACTGGAGCCTCTGACTTCTCATCCAACCAGGAAGTGAGGGTGATGGGTCCTAGCTTCAGAGCGGCCCCCAGAAGGCAGCCTTATCTCAGGGACAGCCTTTGAAACCTTTTCCTGTGGGCCAGACACCAGTATGCTCACCTCCAACCATGCCAGATGGCACTTTCAGATGGAAGGCATGTGGCCTCCATCCTTCTCAAGAAAGCCCAGATAGGATGATTCCAAGCCAAGAAGCAGGAGGCAGGGAGCATTAACTGAGCATACGGGCAGCACGGGGCCCCAAACATGTGAGACCTGTGTGTAAGGTGCTCCTTTCTCTTAAATCTGGGTTGAGGCTGTCCTCTGGCTCCTGGGAGATGTGGATCTTGGGTTATCCAACATTCAGTCCTGCAAGATGGGGTGACCAAATGACAGAGACCTGACCCTCTCTTTACTGGAGAAAAGGCTGTGATAATGCCCTGGTAAGGAATGTGAGGGTGTCCGAATGCACTTTCAGGTAGGGAGAGACTGGGGAGTCCTTACTGCCAGTCATCCTGGGACAGCGAAAGGTGGAGGGGATGGGAGGATTTCCTCCCCTTTCTAGGGAACAAGAGGGCCTGGCTATTGCTATAGTGGGATTTGAAGGGGCCCTGCCAGATGTAGGTTTGTGGGTATCAGAAACCTCCCAGCTGGAGACAGATGGAAATTACTGCTCTCCTGTTTGCTTCCTTTACTCCTCACTTCAGTGAAGCCTGTGGTCAGAGGAGCTATGTCTTCTTCCTGAAGCCTGAAGGAATCACCAAGTCACCAGTCCCTTGAAGTACAGAGGTAGAATCCTAACAGCAAGATGGGAAAGCTGAAGTGAGTCTTCCTGAAGCTCATGTGAGGCTGTGCCCTGTGAAACTTTCAGAAATACCAAGGAGGGAAACTCTATGTTTGGATATAAGAAGGAAGTATAATTCTATTTTAGAAGTGGTGAAGTTCCAACATAAGTTGATGGCATATGAAACACACTCATTTCACAGATGGAGATGCCAGCATTTGCAGGCCAAAAAGAGGGGTGGGAGGAGAGGGAGAGACCACAAGAACATCTGCTGTCTGAGGAGCAGGGCAGCCTGCCGGCAGCAGCAACTACCCAGGAGTCCCTAGGATCTTGTAAGCAGTTTGTGACAGCTGCATCTGCCCAGACGCTGGGTAAAGATGGTCCAAGTGAGCCAGATCACACCAGCTCCTTCCACTCAGCACATCACAAAGTGATCAAGAAAGAACTATTTTGAAAAAAGTCAAAACAAAACCAGAAGCTACCAAACAGGGAAAACAGTACCAGCTCAAAACCCAAGACTGAAAGGGTGTCCAGAGGAAAGAAACAGAGGATCCCAGAATGCAGTGTTGGTTGCCTCTCCCCCATATGGACCTGAAGTGGAAAGAGGGAGAGTTAGAGGATTAGATCCCAAGAAGAGCACAAAGGAACCAGGAGACTGCACAGGCAGCCTGTGGGAAGTTGAGGGAAATTCTGGAAAGAAGGTGTCCCTGAGTACCACTGCAAAAGCCAGGGGCGCCTGGAGGGGCAGCCCAACATGCCTTTGTCCAGGGATCTGGGCTACCTCCCAGTCCCAGCAGAAGGACACATACCTGCTAAGTGGAATGGACCTGATGTGGGACACCAAACTGATTTCAGGAGAAGTAGAGCCTAGCCCTGCCCATCACCTGTCCCTGAAATCCTCAGACCTCACAAAGCAGAAAATAAGTCATCCAGTCCCAAACTCCAGTACTGAGGGAATGACAGGTAGGAAGGTGTTGGAAAGAATTGGTTCTCACACGTTCAAGCATCAGATAGTCTGATCAGACGCACTCATGCAGAATTAACAGAGCACGGACGCTGAGCAAACATACTCGATTTCAAAAAGAGGGATGGCAGGGTGGGAGAAGGAAAATAAGCAAGAAACACAACATGAAAGATAAACATACTCAGGCTAGAAGAAATCATTGTCCTATGTACAGAAAAAAACTGGGAATGCTTCACACTTAGAATCAATAAGAATATTTATAATAATTTTTTAAATTAATAGATTATGTCAATTTAGTATATAATTAATTTTAAAATACTTAATATGTTTTTTAAATTTAATAAAACAAGAATGCAAAGATGCGTTGATAAATCAACTAAATGAAATGAAAAGGAAATGCAGAGCTAAGAGGAAAAATTGAGGATAAAAATAATAACTTTATTGAACTACAAGAAAAGTTAGAAGCATTAAAGAAGCTAAAAAAGTTTCTGGCTCAGAGGAAAAAATTCAGATAATTATAGTAAACACAGAGGAAAATGACATGAAGAAGATTTCGAGGCATGGAGCACAGACGCAGACAATCCAATGTAAATCGGATGTTGAATTTCAGGTCAAGATAAGAGCACAGGTCAACTTCCCTGCTATGGCCCTCACATCCTAGCACAAAATACATATGAAAACTTAATAAAACTGAAAACATACTTAAAATGCTATCTCCAGCTGGGCATGGCAATGCACATCCATAATCTCAGTTACTCAGGAGGCTGAGGTAGGAGGATCACAAGTTCAAGGCCAGTCTCAACAACTTAGCAAAACTCTAAGCAACTTAGTGAGACCCTGTCTCAAACTAAAAAAGGAATGGAAGTGTAGCTTAGTGGTAGAGCGCCCCGGGTTCAATCCCTAGCATGTAGGGGCGGGGGGGGGGGGAAGGGGGGAGGGTGATCTCCAAGCTCCAAGCAAGGGAAATCTCCAAGGGCAGAGCAGGAACAAAGATGTAAATGGGAGCTAATGCTGCCAGGCCCACGGAGACTCAGAGCAGATGAGCCCAGCCCTGCCCTACTTCTCTGAAAATCCACTTCCCATCATAGGTCATCTATGGTTCCTCATTGTTTACTCACAATGGTTGCTATTTAACAACCAAAGCCAACCCAATCTAAAATAAGTTGTTCCAACTAAACCAAGAAGTTGCTCACTCTAAATTTATACTGGGTTGAATTTCTTTGGAAAAGAGCATCTTAAAGCAGCCATGAGTCAGTGTTTATGAGCAGCCCCATGAACAAAGCTGTAGGGCAGACACAGATCTAGACTACGATGGTCTCTGCTATAGTTTGAATACACCTCCCAAAGAGCAAATGTTGGAAACTTGGAAACCACCATGTTGACAGGTGGGACTGTGAGAGGTGATTAGGTCATGAAGGTTCTGTCCAGGTAAGTGGCTTAATGTTGCTATGGGAAGTGAGTTGGTTATAAAAGTGAGTCTGGCCATGTCCTGTTTACACTCTTGCCCTTCTGCTTTCTTCCATGTGATGACACAGCACAAAGACCCTCACCACATATGAGCCACTAAATCTTGTACTTCTTGGCCTCCAGAACTATAAAAATAGACCTCTATTCTTTATAAATTATCCAGAATTATTATTCTATTATAGCAGCACAAACCAGACTCAGAGTCTCCAATTCTGTGGCACCAACTAGTGTCCTATGATTCCATTCACCTCTAAAATTAACTACCATGAGCAAGTGCAGATCCCAAGGGCTAAGGGGTTGGTCTCACAAGACTGCTCCCACGTCAGATGCCAATTTCAAGTCCCAGGTTGTCACTTATATGTCTGATCAACCAGCTATTTATCAAGAGTTCTTGTGAGCCCCTCCTCAGGCCTGATGGTTTGCTAGAAGACTCAGATCTCAAGAAAACATTTTGCTTACTATTACATTTCACTATAAAGGATACAACTCAAGAACAGTGAAAAGGAAGAGCTGCACAGGCCAAGGTGTATGGGAAGGGACCTGGAACTCTCCAGGCATGCCTCCTTCCCAGCATCTTGATGTGTTCCTCAATCCAGAAGTTCTCTGAACCCTATCACTTGGAGGTTTTTTGGTGGTGCCATTACACTTGCATGTTTGATTAAATCACTGGCCCCTGCTGATTAACTCAGGGGTGTCAGGAGTAGCTCCAATGATCATGCCTTGGCCTTTCTAGTCACCATTCTGAAGTTATCTAGGGGCCCCAGCCCCAGTTACCTTGTTATCATAAAAAAAAGATACTCATATCTCTGGGAGCAAAGACCAAGCATATATTTATCACAGATGGAAAGACTGTGAGCCCCTTCACAAAAGAGGCTTCCAGTTTGGTTTGGAAGATAAGCAAAGTTACCATACTTTGCCATTTGCCTGCCACAGTCCCAGTTTACACATATTGTCCCAGTCTAATGATTATTCCCACCCCATTTCACTCTTTTTTTTTTTTAATTTAATTTATTTTTTTAGTTGTAGGTGGACAGACTATCTTTACTTTATTTTTATGTGGTGCTGAGGATCGAACCCAGTGCCTCACGCGTGCTAGGCGAGCACACTACCACTGCGCCACAACCCCAGCCCCCCATTTCACTCTTAAGAATGTCACACTTGTAGGCTAAGAGTAAAACTATCTTCCTAGAGATAAGGCAAATTCAGATGAAAGGAGAACTTGGAAATTCAGAGTAGAACACTGCATCCAGTGTTGGGTAAAGCATAGCCGCAATTTCTCAGCATGGAAACTGAGGCTCCAATGCTTAAGGAGCTTCTCAGGACCATGAAACTGGCTGGAGATCACTGGAACCAGTATCTCAGGATCCTCACTGTCTTTTCACACACTCGTCTCAGCAGGGAAAACAGGCTTCGGGAAAAGAGAGAGGGCACAGGGTTAGATTCAGCACTTCCCAAGAAAGTCTGCTTTCACTGCTTTCACCAACTAACAGATTTAAAAGTTGACTTTAAAGGGAGAGAAGGGTATGGATGTTAAATGTCTGAAGACCTGAAGCCCTATTTGGCATCCACAGACACCACGGGCTCTGCATGCTGAATGCAAATAGCTTAGGTCAGAGGGCACGCATGTGAGATTGAGAGAGAGGGGAGAGATTTCATATATGTCTATCTGACTAATTTATTTAGGAGTTTTACCTGGGGACATCCCTGTGCTTCAGTGCTCCCTCCCCACCACAGCTGGCCCCATTTCCATCCACTGCTCACTCCTCCCAGGCACCATGTTCCTGGTCCTTGTTGCTGAGGCTATCCCTGTACCAAGGCAGAAAGCGGAAGGCTCTTCTACCCACAGGACTTGGTGCCTGTGTCTGCAGGAACATTAGGGCCTTGAGAGAAACACCAAGGAGCCTCACCCAGAAGGCCCCTGCCCCCATCTTCTGGGTGAGGGAGGAGGCTTGCAGTTTGGAAGGAGCTAATGGGAACTCTGGCTCAGGCCCATGTTCAATTCAATTATTTACCCACACCTAAGGATGTCCCCAAAGCACTCTCAGGATTTAGGGATTTTCCTCTGTGTGTGTGCTCATGTCTAATTCAGTTGCTTCTGGATGCCTTGCCAGGGGGCCAGGCATGGGACAGTAGGAGGTAGTGGAGGGTTGGAGTAGAAGTCTCTGCCCCGAGAGATTCCTCAGACCCCTAACTGGGAAAATTGTGAAACCCCACACTTTCCCCTGGGTTTGACAGGGGGTGACAGATAGGGAATCTCACAGATCTGTGCTGGAGGGTTGATAAAGACAGACACATGCAGCATCCTAGTCACCAGCATCCTGCATCCTGTCAAAAAAGAATTTTCAAAAAGCCAAAAGCATGGTTCTAAAAGGATGAGTGGTAGGAGGGTGTTTTGCAGGGATGATGGTCCTATTCTGTTTCCTGATTGTGGTGGTTGTTACACAATTTGATATGTGGGCTAAAATTTATATTCATTTCAAAAAGTCAATTTTGCTATATAATTTTGAAGTTAAAATTTAAAACATAGCTGTCATACAAACATAGAATGACCATGTATCAAAATGTACTTAATGAATGAGAGAGCCAGCAGTATGGAAAAACTAGTTTAAAAAAGTACAGGAAGACTGAAGGTGTGGGTCAGTGGTAGAGCATGCCCACAGCCCTGGGCTCAATCCCTAGTACTGCAAAAAGAAAAAAAGTGTAGGAGACACTGAAGTAGTTATGATCACTGAAGGAGAGAATATGGAATAATAAGATTGCTAGATTATGTAAAATAAAACCTTAGGCTTTGACTAAGATATTTTAATTGGTATCACTATTAAGTAAGACTGTTACTGAGGCAGGAAGATTGCCTAGGCACCTCAGTGAAACCTTGTCTCAAAATAAAAAATTAAAGATCTGGAGATTTAACTCAATAGTAAAGCATCCCTGGGTTCAGTCCTCAGTACTAAAAAACAAAACAGACAAAACTAAACTAAACTAAAACCTGTGCGGCTATTACCCTTTCTTTTTAAGTTGTAAAATACCTTAATGAATAATAAATGGCAAATTAGACTGAAGTTACACCCCCAGAAAATTAGATAATTAGCTGGGGCTGGCCCACTAGACAATGGCCAAGCCTAGCTTGACTCAAAAGGACTGCAGGAATCCATTTTCCAAGTTTTGGACAATTTTACCTGTCACATAAAAAGAAATGTAAATGTGGATCCCCAGAACTATGTCCAGGGAGGAAAGAGTGAGCTGGGCTCTCAAAGAAACAGAGGTCTGGGGGTGCTCTAAGGAAGCGAACTTGTCTTCACCTCATAGGATGTGGGTGGTATTCAGGAATATAGGCATTTAGAAAAGGACTATAAGGCTGGGTGCAGTGGTGCATGCCTATAATCCAGCACTTAGGGAGGCTGAGACAGGAGAATCGTGAGTTCAAAGCCAGCCTCAGCAAAGGTGAGGCACTAAGCAACTCAGTGAGACCCTGTCTCTACGTAAAACACAAAAAAGGGCTGGGGATGTGGCTCAGTGGTCGAGTATCCCTCAGTTCAATCCCTGGTACCAAAAACAAAAAGAAAAAAGAAAAGAAAAGAAAAGGACTGTAAGAAAGAAAACCAGGAAGGAGTTTCTGGCTCCATAAACCACATGGATCCTCCTTAGGCTTGCCAGGCTCATTCTTGCCCCTGGATTCTAGATCTATCCCAGGTGGTACAGGCCTGAGACCAACATCTCTCTCTCTGGGTTTCATGAGCCCCATTCTGACCTCCAACACTTGAGGTAGGACCCCTCTGCCTTTCTTTTCCAGACATTGGAAATGAGACATTATGAGTGCTCCTTAATCCTATTTGCTCAGAGGAGACTCCTGGGTAGCTCAGAGCAGATGTCGGAGGGGAAATTGGCCTACTGAGGACACCCCCAGCAGGGTGAGAGAGGTTTTGTCAGCCAGCTCCTCTAGGACAGCTTCTGCTTTCGGGTGGCCCTCATGACTGGCCCCGTGGAGCCTAGGGCTCTAGAAAACCACAGCCCTTCTGCAGCTGCAAGGTCTTCCTTGGGGGGGGGGGGGGATGGGGGCAGAAAGGGTGGGGGGAGAGTAGCTTTGCCAGAAGGGAAATGCTGAAAGTGAGTGCATGTGGCAGGGGAGCTCAGGGCTGGGAGAGAGCTCTGGTAGGGGTGGGGTGGGGCAGGGACAGCCCAGGTGCAGCCCCTCCGGAGCCTGCCAGATGTCCTGTTTACAGTTTTGGTCACATTGGGGCAGCTGGAACTGGAAACCGCTGAGTTCTTCCCCTCCTGGGTGACTGAACAGAACAGGGAGTAGCCGATCTCTACCTCAGTACCCTTTGTGCCAGCCAGCCTGTCTCCCAGGGCTTAATAATTCAGGCCGCTCAGCCTCGTGGGCCAGGGCCTGCTGAGGGCTGTGAACTTGGTGTCTGTTTCCAGGCTGCCTCCCACACTGAGCTTATGTGGGTGGTCATCAGGATAACATGCCACTAATAAGACACCCTCATCAGCCCGACCCACAGGCTCTGTCCTGACTGACCTTTCAGCCTTTATCTTGGGTTGGGGCGGGCACTGATCCCACAGCTCTAGTCATTGTTTCTGGCAGCTGCCCAATCCCTTCCTGGGATGCTGGATTCACACCTCAGTGGACATAGTTCAAGGAAGGGAAGTCCCCAGAACCCTCCCTCCTCCATGATTTTCTCGAGCTTCTTCCTGTCCCATCCCCCGCCCTACATCTATTCCCAGACTGAACTCCCTGCCAAGAAGGTCAGCATGCCAGAAGGCAGGACTTCAGCCCCTTCATTTGCTCCAAACCCCAGAGTCTGTTCCGCAACTGTCATGAAAGCCCCAGATCACTGAAGTACACTGCACCCTGAACAGAGCAGCATCCTGGGGGAACTCACTCCCCCTAGGCAGTTTCCTGGCATTCCTCAGGATTGAACCAGGAAGAGACGATTCAGAGTTGCCCTCCTGACACGGGCAGGCGAGGGCAGAGGGTCAGGTGCTGACCTGGGTTCTGGGCTTCCCACAGTTTATCATACAGGGAACAAGCAGGGTTCAGAACAGAGCAGGAGAGGGACCTGGTGGTGGGACTTCCCACAGGGAGTCGAAGTCGGGCAGCTGCAGTGGTGGCAGCAGCTGTGACCACAAGAACAACTCAGCTCACCTGGAGCAAATAAGAAAACCTCTACCTTAGCACATCACTAGATGTGGGAAGCACTGGGAAGAAAAATCAAACCAAACCAAAAAGATGGCAAATTTGCCACATGAGGTGGCTCATACCTATAAGCCCAGATACTCAGGAGGCTGAGGAAAGAAGGATCCCAAGTTCAAGGCCAACCTCAGCATCTTAGCAAGACCCTGTCTCAAAATTTAAAAAAGGCAGGGCTGGGGTTATGGCGCAGTGGTACCGTGCTCGCCTAGCACGCGGGAGGCACTGGGTTCGATCCTCAGCACCACATAAAAAATAAAATAAAGATATTCTGTCCACCTACAACTAAAAAGTAAATATTTTTTTAAAAAAATTTTAAAAAGGCTAGAGATGTAGCTGAGTGGTAAAGTGCCCCTGGGTTCAATAATAATACTACAACAGGGTAAAAAAAAAGAAAAAACAATAAAATCTGGGGAAGCTGGAGCAACAGTCAGGAGGAATCCAGGAACATACAGGACTAACAGTGGTCCCTAAAGAACTCCAGAGAGTCTCCTCTCTCCATCTCAAAGGAGCTGAAATTTTCTGTGTTTCTTCAGTGGGAAAGAGCCTAGGGGACTCCTTTGCTGACTCTGTCACCCAGACAGAACTCTTGATCAAAAAGTAAGGAAAATACCTCTCATACAACCTTAAGTCAACTTTTCAAAAGCAATAGCATGCCACTAAATCCTAGTGAGATTACTTTGATCTGAGGGGGTTCCAGAGGTATTATTTTGCTGGGCCTCTTCTTGTTAGAGAGATTTCCATAACCTGAGCAACCAGGTGCCAGATCTGCACTGGCCTCACACTTTGACCACAGCCTTGTGGGTGGGAATCAGCACACTGAGAAAATGTTCTCAGTATGATGAACTGTGGAAAGCCCAAATGATCTGTCTCTACTTTGTGTTTCTGCCAATCATCTTTTGGATCCAAATGTTAAATTGTCACATTTCTCTGTTAAAAGTAATTTTGAAGCCAGTCTCAAAAGACTCCATATAATATGATGCCATTTATATGAAATGTCCAGAATAAGCAAATCCATAGAGAGTAGATTCCTGATTGCCCAGAGCTGGAGATGGTTGGGGGATTGTGGCTTAAAGGACACAGGGTTCTTTCTGGAGTGAAAATGTTCTAAAATTGATTGTAAAGATGACTGTACAACTCCGTGAATATGCTAAAAACCACTAAATTGTGCAGTTTAGATGAGTGAATTACATGGTATATTAATTATATCTCAATAAGATGCTAGAAAAAGTAATTTGGGCAGGTTCTGACCTGGAGGATGATCTGTCATTTGGCATATGGCATACAAGATCCTCTGCATCCACTTAGGTAGCAAAGGTCATAAGGGCCCAATTGGCATTTCACCTGCCTAGCCCAACTGTGAGCATGGAAAAGCAGTGAGCTCTTTGAGTTAGTAGAAGGTGATGGGAAGAGATCAGCAGTGACTCCAGGTGGAGGGAGGAGGAGACAATGGAAGCCTACCTTGCACCCTAGCCTAGACCCCTGCACCTAGAGCTGAAGGCTTGCATTGGGCAGATGGTGAAATGAGAAATCAACAAAAGATCTCACAAAGCTGTACCTCCTCTTCTCTCAGGGTTGGTGCCTGGGCTTCTGCACAATCTCCCTAGAGGTTTAAGAGTCTTAAGATATCAATTCCCTTCTTTGGGGTGGGGTTGAGGGGAGACCTGGCATGACCACAACTTGGGCTGATAATCTCCAGTTGTTAGCAACGTGGTCCAGGTCTCCAAATTTCCTCCAGTGGACACCAGTGAGCCACATTATGCCAAGAAATGAAAAAGTTTGGGTGAAACCGCTGCCACAGTGAGTCTCTAAGGGTGGTCCCAGGACCAGCAGCACCAGCACATGTAGGAACTTCTCAGGAATGCAAATTCTCAGGCCATCCCTGACCTACTAAAGATCTATATTACAACTCCAGGGTGGGTCCTACCAATTTATGTTTTAATAAGCCATCCAGGGAAGCCTGATATACTTTCAAGTTTGAGAACTGTGGCACAGATTCTGAGGTTCAAGAGGAAGAGGGATGTTTGTTTTCTCACCTCAGCAGATGCACTGTCCACCTGCCATACAGTAAGCAGTCATGAAACTTTTGTTGAATGAATTCAAGCTAAATGCTTGAATTTGAATGAATGAGGGGCTTAGCCTCATTCATCACTGATTACTCCTCTTCAACCAGGTACCAACCAGGACAGCTGATAAAAAGAGAAGGGTGTCAGTATATCTGATAATTCACTCTAGCTTCTTGTCAGCTCAGTTGGGTCTCTGAATTATTAAGCAGGACTCACAGCCCATTTCACATTGTCTTTTTAGAGATGAGGTCTTGGCTCTTTGACAATTTTTTTTCTAACCTCCATAAACAAAAGCATTTTCCATTTGATTTTAGAACCATGCTCTCTCCCTGCATCATTCTGGCCTTGGAAGAAGGAAGAAACAGCTGGAAGGAAGGATATTTTTGTATTTTCAAGTTAAGATGTACCCCAATTATTATATATCTGTCTCCCAGGAGAACTGAGATACACAGGCCAATCATATCTTAGAAATCCTGGGCGGGGGGGGGGGAGCAGGGGAGCTGGCAGCTCGCCCACCCACAATCAGAGGCCAGAGGCTGGTGGAGTTTGATGCCTTTTCTCATCTGGTTCTTGGTCATGAGCGGACCCTCCAATTCTCTGCTGCCGCCATTTCCCTCGAGTGGCTCAAAGCCAAGATTTCTTTGAGCCCACACCTGCGGAACCACCCACCCAGTCATCCAAACCAGCACCTTATCTCCTCAACTACACACATTTCAGCAGGATACATCTTTGGACAGGCTGGGCATAGCGCCAGGATACTGAGGTATCACATCATCTGTATCAGGGGCTTGAGGCTCCCTGCCACTGGCCCCACCCTTATGAGGTCACCATGCTTGACTGAAATGCACAAACCATCCTCTGAGGACATCTCATCCTCAATGGACATCCAGCACCTTCTCTTTTTGGAACAAAGCACCTGCAGTGGTCTGATAGAACAACCGGGCTAAGAAATTAACCTGCTCTTGTTTTCTAGGCAGTAGGCGCATAATGGAAAAACAAAGTGCCTCCCCTGCTAATGGATAACCAGAGCATAAGTCCTGGGGGTTTGGGTTTCCCTCTGTCCAGAGAGGGAAAGCCTCTATTTTTATCAAGTAGATAAAATACCCGAACCATAGCACTAAATTACGTTGAGCCCCTTTCAGTATACAAGGCATTCATATTCTTCTTTCGTGAAATGTCTACACAAAAATCTTTTGCTCACATTTTTAAGATAGGCTTTATTTTGGAGTAACTTCAGATTTATCAAAAAAACCTCTAAATACAGGGAGTCCTGATGTATCTTTTAGCAGGCCCCTGTAGCCTATGGCCTCCATGGAGCCCTCCAGGACTAGGCGCTGCTGAGCCTGCACTTCCTGTTTCACCCAGGAGCTAGTTATCTGCCTCAGCCAATTTTGTGGGCAGGAAAGTGTAAGAATCACCTCAGCAGAGCCATTTCGGTCCCACTAGAGATCTCAGGGCAGAGAGCTTGATTTTCAGAACAGGTCGCAGCACTATCTTTATGCCTGCTTACTGCATTTGTGCATTTGGTGGACTTTGATCTCAGTCTTGCTTTCAGTGGAGCAAACAGCCCAGCCGAAGATTGGCGTGAACTTTGGTGGATTCCATAGTAAGCAACAGAACATGAGGACTGCCATGGGCCTAATCACTTTAGGTCAGCTCACATCAAAAGGAAAAGGAGGGAGGACATCGCAGCCAGAATAAATAAAGTTATTGCAGAGATGTCTTCAAATGAAAATTCTAACTGAAGGGAAAATACCTTCCCTGTGTGGGAGAGTGTGGCCCACATCTAATCCACATTAGACCAAAGCTCTGCCAGGCTGGGACAGGACCCTGTGCCTTAGGGCAACTTCCTCCTCCGTGGCTTTACTCCAGCCCAGCTGTTGACACGCAGATCTGATATGTTCCCCTCCTACCAGAATCCCTCTGTCCAAATTTTCTCTCTAGAATCAGGATCCATCTGTGATTATCTTTCCCTCCTAATAATGGACCTCAGCCAGGATGCGAGTGGCATCTGCCCTTGAAGGAAAGTCAAAAATGGCCATAGTGGGTTGTGTACTGTGTAGAAGCTGAGGCCCAATTGAGTGGCTCTGCCTTTGAAGGGCTCCAGGAGAGGCACTGTGAAGCCATATCCAGCCTTTATCCTGGTCCTATTATTCATTATAATACAAGCAAACCCTTGCTGTTGCAGTCAAATTTAAAAATGAAAAAAAAGAAAAGAAAACAGTAAAAATTCCACCACTGTCAAAGGATTTGAATAGACATTTCTCCAAAGATGAGTAAATGACCAATAAGTTCATAAGATGCTGTCACTAGTTCTTAGGGGAAGGCAAATCAAAAGTGAGATGTTACCTCATATCCATCAGGAGAGCTATTATCAAAAAATCCATAGAAATTTAACAAGTGTTGGGGAGTGTTAGGTCGGAGGCAGACACAGAAAACCAGACCCTGCGCGCCGCGGCGCTGCACCAACACAACACCAGGAGCCAGCCCACTCACTGTCGCGCGCGACAAACGTAACACACATGCGACGAGCGCAGCACGCGTGCGTCAAGCACACCAAGATGGCGGCCCCCAATGATCTGTACGGAAGAAGAAGCGAACTTACAGTACGGCTCTCGGCTCATACCGGAAGGGATCTGACATCACCAGCTGCACCAAACCAATCTCAGAAGACACTGGACTCTAAGTCAACA
>PVHX01015056.1:0-16755 GCA_004024805.1 Geosciurus inauris | reverse complement strand
GGAGAACATGGAGAAACAGGAAATCTTAAAGATTGCTGATAGGCACAGAAAATGGTGCAACTTCTGTGGAAAACAGTTTGGGGATTACTCAATAAGTTACCCAATAAGTTATCCATTCTTATGTATATACTGGAAATAACGTTCACACAAAAATTGTACTCAAATGTTCACAGCAGCATTATTCATGATAGCAAAAAAATAAGAAAGGAAACAAACCAAATGTCCATCACCTGATGAATGGATAAACAAAATGTGGCATACCCACATGATGTAATACTATTGGGCAAGAAATAGATTACTGGCACATGCTGCAATGCAGATAAACCTTGAAGACATAAAGCTAAAAGAAGCCAGACACAAAAGGTCACAAACGATTCTGTTTATATGAAATGTCCAGAATAGGCCAATCTACAGTGACAGAATATTAATTAATGATTTCAAGGGACTGAGGAAAGAAGTGACTAATGGATACAACATTTCTTCTTCAGGTGATGAGAGTGATCAGAAATAAGATAGTGGTGATAGATGCACAAATCTGTAAATACACTAAAAACCACTGTATTGTACATTTTAAAGTAATGAAGTGCTGGGTGAGGTGGCACACGCCTGTAATCCCAGCACTTTGGAAGGCTGAGACAGGAGAATCACAAATTCAAAGCCAGCCTCAGCAACTCAGTGAGACCCTGTCTCTACATAAAACACAAAATAGGGCTGGGGATGTGGCTAAGTGGTCGAGCACCTTTGAGTTCAATCCCCGGTACCAAAAAAAAAAGTAATGAAGTTTGTAGTACATGAATTATACCAAATTATAAGCACATTCTCAGCCAGGCACAGTGGGGCACACCTGTGCTCCTAGCTACTAAGGAGAATAAGGCAGGAGGATCACAAATTCAAGGTCAGCCTCAGCAACTTAGTGAGACCCTGTCTCAAAATAAAAAATAAAAAGGGCTTGGGATGTAGCTCGATGGTAAAGCACTCCTGGGTTCAATCTCCATGAAAACAAAAAAAAGTCACATTCTTCCCATGAATTAATAATTAGGTAGATATTGTCTTAGTCTATTTTGTGCTGCTATAACAAAATATCATAGATGGGGTACATTAAAATGAATAGAAATTCATTGTTTCACAGTTCTGAAGGCTGGAAAGGCCAGGATCAAGTAACTGGCATCTGGTGAGGTCTTTTCACTGTGTTTCAAGGCAGCAGCCGAGAGGGTGAAAGACAAGAGAGGGCCAAGTCCATCCTTTTATAAGGAATCCATCTGCAATATTTCCATTCTTGAATGCCTCCCAAAGATACATGTGTTGAAGGCTTGATCTGTGGCGCTCTTAAGAGGTAATTGAACCTTTAGCAACTGGGGCCTAGAGAAACAACATTAGGTCATTGGGTGTGGGCCCTTGAAGGGGACATAAAAACACTGGTTTCTCTCTCTCTCTCTCTGCTTTTCATCCACCATGAGATAAACAGGCATCCTCCACCAGTGGTCACAGGCCCAAAGTAACTGCACCAAGTAACCATGGACTTAAAGCTATGAAACCATGAGCCAAAATAAATCTCTCAAGTTCATTTATCTCAGGTATTTATTATAGCAATGGAAAGCTGACTAACAGACCATTTCCATGATAGTGACATAACCTATGCATGAGAGAAAAGTCTCCACCACCTAAACACCTCTTAGAGGTTCCATCTCCCAACATCTCCATATTGGGAATAAGGTTTCCAACATATGAACCTTGAAGGACCTGTTCAAACCATAGCAGAGATCTTTCAGGTTTAGACTACATACATATGCAGTTTTTTTAAAAAGAGATTACAAGCTGGGTACAGTGGCATACACCTGTAATTCCAACAATTTGGGAGGCTGAGGCAGGAGGATTGCAAGTGCAAGACCAACCTCAACAACTTAGTGAGGCTCTAAGGACTTACCAGTAAGTACCTATCTCTAAATAAAACATAAAAAAAGGGCTGAGGATGTGGCTGAGTGATTAAGCGATTGTGGGTTCAATCCCTGGTACCAAAAAAAAAAGGAAAGAGAACAATATTTACATTATGTATTAGCCTGCATTTGTTTCATAACTTTTTTGGAATGTCAGTCCATATCAATAAATATAGCTCTGCATCGTCCATGTTTGTGGCTACATGTATTCTGCTACACAGTTACAATGATTTAGCCAATTTATTATTGATAGATATTTAGGCTGTTTTTGTTTTTTCACTATCAACAGCACTCTTGAACATTCCTCTTGGTTTACTTTTCTAATTATTTCCCTAAGATAAATTTTGAGCCAAGTGCTGTGATACACACCTATAATCCCAAGCAATTTAGGAGGCTGAGGCAGGAGGATTGCAAATTTGGGGCTAGTCTCACAATTCATCTCAAAATAGAAAACAAAAAGGGCTAGAAGAAGGACGGTAGGTCATTGGGTGTGGGCCCTTGAAGGAGACATAAAAACACTGGTCCTTTCCCTCTCTCTGTCTCTCTCCCTGCTTTTCATCCACCATGAGATGAACAGGCTGAGGATGTAGCTCAGTGGTAAAGCACCCCTGGTACAAAAATTAATTAATAAATAAATTTCAAGAAGTTGAGGCTTCAAGTTAACAGTGACTTGAGATCTCAGTGCTATTAGAGGTAGCACCTGAATGGGGTGATCTTCCACTTGCACAGGACGGAGGCCTTTGGGGGACATCAGGACCCTGAGGACATTAGCTACAGGTGGTAGATCTCAATCTTGTCATGGTCCTTGGCTACAGTGCCTTGAGGCTGTTTTCTATTTATTCACTTACTTGGGTCTTCAGTTTGAAACCCTCCTCTACTTAGTGTCTTCACATTTCACTTTGTTCTGATTATCTGTTGCTGCAGAATTTAGCAATGGAAAACAACCATTTAATTAGGCTCCTGGATTCTGTGGGTTAGGAATTTGGACAGGCCATTGCTGGGGTGTCTTCTCTCTACACCTGAGGGTGACTCCAATGAGTGGGTACTGAAATCATCTACAACTCCTTGTTCAATACAATAGCTACTAGACATATGTGGCTATTTATTTACTTATTGGTTCTGGGGATTGAATCCTGAGGCACTTTACCACCAAGACACATCACCAGGCCTTTTTATTTTTTATTTTGAGACAGGGTCTTGCTAAGTTGCTCAGAGTCTTGCCAAGTTGCTGAGGCTGGCTTTGAACTTGCCATTCTTCTGCCTCAGCCTCCTGAGTTGCTGGGATTACAAGTATGCACCACTGTTCCCGGCCATATGCAGCTATTCAAATGTGAATTTAAATTAATTAAAATGAAAAGAAGTTTAAAATTCAATTATTCAAGCCAATTACTCATTACTGGTGATGCGTACCTGTAATCCCAGCTATTCATGAGTCTGAGGCAGAAGGATCACAAGTTCTAGGCCAGCCTGGGAAACTTAGGGAGACCCTGTCTCAAAATAAAAATAGAAAGGGCTCTGGATATAGCTCAGGGTTACAGCACCCCCAGATTCCATCCCCAATACAAAAACAAAATTTTTTTCAATTAATCAGTAGCTCTAGACATATTTTAAAGCTCCATAGCCACATGTGGTTAGTGTCTGTGTTTGTACTATCCCACACAGGACACACAACCACATGTTCCCTCTGCCACATTGAATAGTAGGGTTGCCAGATAAAATATGAGAACTAAGTATACTTATGTATACTCTCTGCTTATCTGAAATTCAAGTTTATCTGGGCAACCTGCTTTTTCATTGTCTAAATCTGGCAACCCTACCTGGGCGTCACTAAGGCCAGCCAGAGAAGTCAACCCATTCTTTGATGAGGGAGTGGCAAGGTCATATTGCAGAAGAGCCTGTGAGATGGGAGATACTGCTGTGGCCACCTTTGGAAGAAATATAATCTGTCCCATGCTGCCATGGGGGTCTTCACAAAGTTGGGTTCAGAGACATTTATGGCTCTCCATCACCTAACAGATGACATGCAAATTTTATGACCCAGATGGATAGAAATGGAAGAAAGGACCCACTTATCTTTCTTCCCCTTCACTCAGAGTTTAGAGGCCAACTATGCTCAGAGAGCAGCTCAAAGTCTTATTGCCAATAAGAATTTGTCTCTGCCAATTCCATGAGCAAAATTATGTATAAATAAGAAAAGCAGATATTCTAGAGCACCATTTTAGACCATGTTTTTTCTAAAGTAAGGCCACCTGAGATGACAATGTATTGTGAACAAATTGAATAATCAGAGGAATTATGCTAGGAACAAATGGCTTTCCATCAGGAGCTCCCAAAAAATTCCAACTTGGCAAGAGAAACTCCCCTTGGGCACACCTTCCTCTGATTCAACATAAGAACACACTGAAGGGATGCACAATGCTCTGTGGAGACGGAGATCACCCCCTTACAACACCAGCTGCATAGACCTTGCACAACCGTTGGGGCTATCAGGTCCTAGGGAGACATAGGTGTTCTGAGGACAGCACCGCTGAGGTTGGGATTCTCCAAGAGGATGGAGTGAATCCCAATGTCAAGCCTTAAATCAGAGGAAGTTCACTCACTCTTTCATTCTACCTTGGTGTCAAGGTGTCCCAGGAATCTGGGAAGGTATTCCTCCATAGACAGTGTTAAGATGGTATATTGAATGTGGAGACCAGTTAAGAACCAGAAACTAAAGAGCTTCCCAAATTAAAAGTGACTTTTATCTTATCAAACACTTCATAGACTCATGGTGTGTTCTGTGCTTCTTTTCCTAACTTTGGACATGTGGGGAGGAAAGGATAGGACCAAGAGGAAAATCACAAGTTCATCAGAAATTGTTAAATGAAAATACATAGGATACTAAACTAACCTAAATTAAATAGAACATAGGGCTGGAGGATGTAGCTCAGAGGTAGAGTACTTGCTTAGTGTGTGCAAGACCCTGGGTTCAATCCCAAGTACTGCAAGAAAATAAAACAAAAAATAAATATAATATGGTCCCATAACTCTAATATATATACACCAAGTACACATGCACAAATCTTTTGTGATGGTTAATTCTGTGTGTCCACTTGACTAAACTAAACAATTACCAGGTAGCTGGTAAACATTATTTCTACATGTGTCTGTGAGGGTGTTTCCATAAGACATTAGCGTTTGAGTCAATAGACTGAGTAAAGAAGATGCTGTCGTCAATGTGGCCGGGCATCGTCCAATCCATTGAGGACCCAAATAGAACAACAAGGAAGAGGGAAGATAAATTGACTCTCTCTGCTAAAGCTGGGACAGCATCTCCCCCTGCCCTGGACATCAGTGCTACTGGTTTTCTGGCCTTCAAAACTCAGACCAGGATTTCACCATCAGACCTTGGGATTAGAACTGAGACTGCACCATTGGCTTGAACTAGACACCACCAACTCTCCTAGGTCTCTGAGACAGCAGAAATCAAAGTGTTCTTTCTACTCTCACACATTCAACACTAAATACAGTATTTCCCCACTAGTCACCAAAATGTGTAGGGATTTCACCCCACCAACAACCTCCATCAGATCAATAAACCTCCATCAGACAGCAGTTGAGTTTCCTACCATTTAACTCAATTCTGACACTATCTACCTGGAGTTAAAGGATACTAGAGGTTAAAAGTTCAGTCCAATAAGACTGCTGTATGAGTTCCAAATTGTGGCCTGTACTTCTGACCAACCAGCTATAAATCAGGAGTCTCCATTAACACCACCTGCCCCTGGCCTTGGTTTCAATTAATTTGCTAAAGCACTAACAAAACTCAGGGTAACCATTTACATGTGCCCATCTATTATAAAGGATACTACAAAGGATACAAATGAACAGCTAAGCTGGGTGCAGTGGCACATGCCTGTAATCCCAGCACTTTGGGACGCTGAGACAGGATTGTGAGTTCAAAGCCAGCCTCAGCAACAGCAAGGTGCTAAGCAACTCAGTGAGACCCTGTCTCTACATAAAACACAAAATAGGGCCGGGGATATGTCTCAGTGGTCGAGTGCCCCTGAGTTCAATCCCCGGTACCAAAACAAAACAAAACAAACAACAAATGAACAGCTAAACAGAACAGATGCATAGAGCAAGGTGTGCAGAAAGGGCATAGTACTTCCACCCGCCTCCAGCATGCTGCCCTCCAGGAACCTCCACATGTTCAGCAGCCTGGAACCTCTCTGAACCCCATAAAATTGAGGATTTTAAAAAATTTTGTGGTACTGAGGATTAAACCCAGGGCCTTGCATAAGCTAGGCAAACACTGAGCTGTGTCCCCAGCCCTTTTTATTTTATTTTGAGATAGGGTTTTGCTCAGTTGCTGAGGCTGGGCTCAAATTTGTGATCCCCCTGCCTCAGCTTCTCAAGTCGCTGGGATTATAGGTGTGCTCCACGGCACCTGGTACATTCAGAAATTTTTATGGAGGCATCCTTACATAGATATGATCAATGACTAAGTCAATGGAGATAAAGCTGAAAGTTCCAAGCTTATAATCATGGTTTGCTCTTTTTGGTGAGCAGACCCCTTCCAGAAGTCCACTAAGAGTCTCCTCAAAACAAAAGATATTCCTATCACCCAGGAAATTCAGAGGGATTAGGAGCTCTGTGTCAGGAACTGGGGTTTAGAGACCAAATATATATATCATATATATTTGATTTAACATAATTATATTATATCACAATATCATAATTAATTATATCACAATATCATAATCTCCAGCTTGCAGATGGCAAATCACGGGACTTAGTCACCATAATCACATGAACCAATCTTTCTATAAAAATTTATATAAAAATGTCTTTCTATGTATCCATATATACTCTATTGGTTCTCTGAAGAATCCTAATACACATATACATTAATGGTTTTTCTTTTCTTTTTTTTTTTGTACCAGGGATTGAACTCAGGGTTACTCGACCACTGAGCCACATCCCCAGCCCTATTTTGTGTTTTATGTAGAGACAGGATCTCACTGAGTTGCTTAGCGCCTTGCCATTGCTGAGGCTGGTTTTGAACTCACAATTCTCCTGTCTCAGCCTCCCAAAGTACTGGGATTACAGGTGTGAGCCACCACACCCGGCTAATGGTTTTTATTTTCATCTATGTAAACTATATCTCTCAGGAGCAATGAGCATGTATTTTTGCATAGTAAGAAACACATAAACATTATTTCTAAAAAGGAACAAATTATTAATAGAAATCCAAATTAAATAAAATACAACTGAAGAGGTAGGAGCCAGGCATGTTGGTGCACTCCTGTAACACTAGTGATTCTGGAGACTTGAGGCAGGGGGATCCAAAGTTCAAGGCCAGCCTCAGCAACTTAGCAAAAGCCTGCTTCAAAAATAAAAAATAAAAAGGGCTGGGAATGTAGCTCAGTGGTAGAGAACCCCTGGGTTCAATCCCCAGTATGGCAAAAAATAAAATAAAATAATAAAGAACTATGAGGGCCAGTTATAGCTGATTACTTGCATAGCTGCCATTTCTTTTTCTTTCTTGTCAGTGAAATATTGGTTTGACTCAGCATCAGTATGCCCAACTGAAGAAGATTAATCATAATTGGTCCAAGGTTCGTATTCTGTCAATAATTGGCCTCGCGACTCAATTTTGCTAATAAAACACAAATGAAAGTCTGCCTGTGGCTATTAGGGGAAATTTTACTCTTTGATTAAAAACAAGGCTGAGCCGGGCGCGGTGGCTCACACCTGTAATCCCAGCACTTAGGGAGGCTGAGACAGGAGAATTGCGAGTTCAAAGCCAGCCTCAGCAAGGGTGAGGCACTAAGCAACTCAGTGAGACTCTGTCTCTACAAAAAACACAAAATAGGGCTGGGGATGTGGCTCAGTGGTCGAGTTCCCCTGAGTTCAGTCTCGAGTACCAAAAAAAAAAAAAAAAAGGATGGGGGAGCTGGGGATGTGGCTCAGTGGTCGAGTGCCCCCGAGTTCAATCCCTGGTATCCCCCCACCAAAAAAAAAAAATTAGGGCAGTGGGGTATAGCTCAGTGGTACAGCACTTGCCTAGTATGCACGAGATCCTGAGGTTTTTGTTTATTTTGTTTTGTTTTTCCTGCTGGTGGAGACTGAATGCAGGGGTGCTTTATCACTGAGTTACATCCCCAGGCCTGCCCCCTTTTTTTTGAGACAGGGTATCACTAAGTTGCCTGAGCTGGCCTTACAATCCTCTTGCCTCATCCTCCCTGGTCACTAGGATTACAGGTGTGTGTCACTGCACCTGGTGAGATCCTGGATTTGATCCTCAGCACTGTTGCACTGTTGGGGGCAAGGAGGAAGGGCCCATTACATCATGCTCCTTAAGCTAAGATGTTGTCATAGGAACACAATACTTGGTGCCACAACAGCCATTTCATGACTATGAAGGGAAACTGTCAACATGTTAAAATGGTAGAAAGAAGAGAAGATCCTTCTATGGTTCAGAAGTGTGATGAATGGGTTTTCTGTTGTGTGAGATATGCCTCCCTGGAAGCTTGTTATGACATTGGTACATTACCTATCTGACATAAATTAAGAAAGAAGACTCCAGGTCTTCAATGACATCATCAAGCTGCCTAATTAACCCTGAAAACTCCTACTACTAAACCCGTTCTATGAAATAACTGTGTATTGTACAAGCTACTATAGTTGATATTCTATTATCTACAACCAAATACATCCTAAATAATATTCAGTATCAGGAGACAAAGTTAAGAAACAGGTGTTGAAGACATATTCAGATGGCTGAAGCCACTGAAAGAGCCGGGGAAAAGACATATTGTGTAGGACAGGTCAGAGATGATATCCAAAACATTTAACAACTGGTCTATCAAGGGTACAAAACAATCTGAAAACAGACTGGCCCAGTAAGAATGGACACCTCCATAAATGGTGTATCTGCCCACGCCAATGTAGCCTAGCTGGATAGCAGCCCTAGGCTAGATACACAGAGCAACACAGAAGACTCAAACCTATGTTTGGCATTAAATTTGCTTGAACTAGATTTTGCTTACAATGTGTGCCTCTTTGGAAAGGTAGACTTTAGTCTACCTTCTAAAGTCAAGCCTTATCTTAGCTTCAAGGAAGAACTCGATGGGCACTCACCTCAAAAGACGGTACCTGGAAGCTGGGGACTTGTACACTGAACTAATGGTGCATTGTGGTGGTGATGGTGGGTTTGAATTTTTTTTTAAATGAAAAAGTAATTAGCCATTTTGGTATAAAATTACAAATTTTACAGAGAACCAGATGATAGAAAATTAGTCTCCTTTCTATCTTGGCACCTTTAACCTTACTCCATAGAGGTATATTAACAATTGATTGCATAAACTGGCATAAATTTTCGGAACTTACACAAACATCTATGTGTGTACATGGGAGGTGGTGGTTTGAAAGAAACAGAAGCTACTTACACGCTGATGTACTTTAGTTATTCCCACTTACTATTTCAGTATAATATTTCATTATGTGGACATAATCATAACTTATTTAATAAATCTTATGTTGATTAACAGAGTGTCTACTATTATAGATAATACTATAAGCACTATCTATTAATGAATGTTTTGGGACAAAAGTTACAAAATACTCAACAAAAAGTATTTTAAACCATAAGGATTTATTATCCTGCATAACAAGTTTGTCAGCAAGGTGGCCCCAGATGGTTAAGTCAGTTGCACAACAATGTCATTAAGGGGCCAGGAGCTTCCCACAGCTCTCTGGCCAACCTTGGGCTTTTTGGACTTTTTGCCTTTGGTTTGGCAGTAAGGTAGCTGCCTTCATTCCAAAGGTTCCCACCATCACTCAACTCTGTTCAAAGAGAAGAAATCAAGTTCTCCTTACACATCTCATTTTCCCAGGGAAGAAACTTTTCCACAGAAGCTCGGCTGCAGATGTCCTCTCCCATGTCATGGCTAGAACAGGAGGCTCGTGACTTCAAAGCAACTTAGGTGAGGCCCCAAGCAACTTAGTGAGACTATCTCTAAATAAAATATAAAAAAGGGCTAAGGATGCGGCTCAGTGGTTAAGCACCCCTGTGTTCAATCCCAAGTACCTAAATAAATAAATAAGAATTACTATTATTGGCTTTTACTAGTAAAGCTTCATCTCTCAGGGCTGGGGAAGGATATGTTTTTCTTGATCATAGTGCATCCTGATACCTGAACCAACTCAGGTACTATTGGAGAAGAAAAGATGACATATCCATTGGGTGGTAACCAAGACAGTCTTCCACAAGCACCTTTTTATATCCATTGTGTGTGTATGCAAATATATTCAAAATAGACTTGCTGGATCAAAAGAGTATGTTCATTAATAATGTTGATACCCACCAATGAATGAATGGAGAAACAAATGTGGTGTATACTGGAAGTGGATATTATTCAGCCTTGAAAAGAAATGAAATTCTGATACATGCTACAATATGAATGAACCTTGAAGACATTATGCCGCATGGAATAAGCCAGGCACTAAAGGACAAATGTACAACTCCATTTACACGAGGTACTTAGAATAGTCAAATTCATAGAGACAGAAAGTAGAATGGTGACTCCCAGGAACTGGGAAGAGGAGGAATGGAGAATTGCAGTTTAGGAAGATGAAAAATTTCTCCGGGCAGATGGTAGAGATGGGTGCCCACCAAAGCAACTGTACTGAGAACCAATGAACTGTGTGTTAAAAGATGGTTACGTTCAGTAGATGAATGGACAAAGAAACTGTGGGATATTTACACAAGGAATATTACTCAGCATTAAAATTATGGCATTTGCAGGTAAGTGGATGGAGTTGGAGAACATCATGCTAAGCGAAGTAAGCCAATCCCTAAAAACCAAAGGCCACTCTGATAAATGGATGCTGATCCATAATGGGGGAGGGGGCATGAGAAAAAATGGAAGAACTTTGGTCAAAGGGGAGGGATGAGGGAGGGGATGGGGGGCAGGAAAAATGGTGAAATGAGACAGATATATCATTACATGTATGATTGCACAAATGATGTGACTTACATTGTGTACAACCAGAGAAATCAAAAATTGTGCTTCACTTGTGTACAATGAATCGAAGTGCATTCTGCTGTCATGTATAACTAATTAAAGCAAAGAAAAAAAACATGTTTAATATGGAAATGTTTATGTTATGTTCATTTTACCACCATTTTTAAAAGAAAGATGTTGATAGATACTTCCAAATTTTCTTAAAAGAGGCTTCAGCATTTAATCCTCTCACCCTTAGTGCTTAGGTTTCCTATACTGTTCTGAGCCCAGTGATAGCTCAAGGGTCCTGAATATGAGACCAGATATAAACTCAGTAGCAAAAAGGTTGGTTTGAGAAGTAAGAGTCCCCTGGAGGGGAGGGCTGAGCAAGGAGTCCTCTGGGGCCTTCCTGAATTCCAACCGCCTCTGGGCTTCTTTTCCCCTCATGACTTGCACCCCACCATGGTGGCTCCAAGACTTTGTGGCTCCCCTTTCTCCCAACTGAGGGTGATAATCTAGTCCCTTTCTTCCCCTCGTTAAGAAAAATTATCTAAAAATTAGAAATTCAGCAAAAAGCTTACTTCAGGCACTTTCAAAGCCACATGACTGAGAGTTGTGTAACAACTTGAGAGTTATCTGACTTTCTAAGTGATATATCTGTGTTTGACTTACTGTTCATGACTAATCAGCCTGGGCCCTGTAAAGCTATATGTAATGTGTCAAAGATGGATGTTTTGCAAATGATGTTTTTCCCCTGATGGATATGCAAAAAGATTTTTGCCCAGTAGAACACACAAGCCCAGAGGTTGCACACACTGTACAGACATTAACCTGTTTTGAATTCAACTCAGCCATCTTCTTCCAGAACTCTTCTTTTCACTGCCTGTTGTGGTTTGGATCTTAAAGTTTCCCCAAAATGTTCATGTGTCAAAGACTTGGTCCCCAGTACAACAGGGGTCACTGGTGGGACCTTCGGGTGGTGATACGATCACAGGGGTTCTGACTTCATGAATGGATTAATCCATTTATGGATTAATCCAGCTGAATGGATGCTGGGAGGGGGGATGCTATAAAAGTGAGCTCTGTCTCTCTCAAGTTCCTGGCCACCGTGAAGTGAGCAGCTTGGTTCTGCCCCCCACCATGATGTCCTGCTGCCTGGACATTGAATGACTCTTCCTTCCTCTAATCCTCTCTATAGCTCCTCTCTCTCTTCCTTGCCCCTCAGTCCCTCTATCTAGGGTTATTTCCAGAAATTCACCTTACTGGGCAGGGTGATTCAAGATGATCACTCACAGGCTCCCTTTCCAAACACCCTCTTGGCACTGGAGCTGAATGGCTGCTGGCCTTCCACAGGCCACAAAAGGAGCAAGGTATTTTCTAAGCGCAAGGCTCCCTCCTCCTCATACAAAATATGACAGTTCTCTAGAATAGCAGCAGTTGGGGTACAGGAGGTGAAACCCAGGGCCTCGCATGGGTTAGGCAACGCTCTACCGTTGAGCCATAGCCCCAACAGGTGCTCGTTTTAAGAAGCAACTTTCTTCTTCCACCACACAAACAAGACAAATATACAGCAAACTGGAGGAAGAGAAGAGAAAAATCTTTCTGTGTCACGTGGCTCCCCAGGAAACTGCTCCTAAATTTATCATATTTTTATTCCCCCTCAGAGCCCAATAAATAATTTACTGAGAATTTATTAAGAATTTCCCAGCCGGAGCCGGGCGCGGTGGCTCACACTTGTAATCCCAGCACTTAGGGAGGCCAAGACAGGAGAATCACGAGTTCAAAGCCAGCCTCAGCAATAGCAAGGTGCTAAGCAACTCAGTGAGACCCTGTCTCTACATAAAACACAAAATAGGGCTGGGGATGTGGCTCAGTGGTTGAGTACTTCTGAGTTCAATCCCTAATACCAAAAAAAAAAAAAAGAATTTCCCTTTGGCCAGGCACCATGGTACCCACCTATAATTTTAGCAACTTGAGCAGCTGAGGCAGGAGGATCCCAAGTTGAAGGTCAGCCTGGGCAACTTAAGACCCTGCTTCAAATAAAAAATAGAAAGGGCTGGGGATGTAGCTCAGTAGTAAAGCACCCCTAGGTTCAATCCCCAGTTCGGAAAGAGAGAGAGAGAGAGTGAGAGACAGAATTTCCCTTTAGGGAAGACCCTGTTTTCCAACAGGTGGAACAAACCTCCCAGGCACCAGTGGTGTGTGTCCTACTCCTCAGCATAACCATAGGAGCCAAAGCAGAAGCAATGAGTAGAGCTGGATGAGACGGCAATATCTTTGGTGGCCACCAACTCATAATCTTCACCCTTCAGGCAGCCAAGAAATCGAGGAAAGGTTGAGCTCAATATTGCAATTTCTAAAAATAAAAATTCCTAATTTTGAGATTAATCAAGACTTCCTTTGGTTTTACAATATTGTGCACATGTCCTTCCTGTCTTATGTTATCTCAACTGTTGCAATGGAGAGGCTGGCCTAGGAAAGCTCTGTGTTAACCCTTGGCTGACTTTGACTATGAGAAGCCACCAGACTCTCTTAGTCAGTTTAGGCTGCCATAACAAATAGCACAGATGGAATGCTTTAAACAGTAGACATTTATTTTCACAGTTCTGGAGGCTGGAAGTCCAAGATCAAGGAGTCAGTAGTGTAGGTTTCATTCTGCAGCCTCTTCTCTTGAATGGATTCACATAACCTGTTCCATAGGATGGGGAAGCAAACTCTCTGGACCATCCTCTCATAAGGACACTGATCCCATTACAGGGTCCTACTATCATGACCTCACCCTGGATCAGGGTGTCAACATGAGTCAGTTGGGGGCAGATACAGTTCAGGGTCTGCTTCCTGGTCTCAGCTTTCCCTGGGCAGTTCCCATGTGTGAAATGACAACCGAGACCACTGGGTATGATTGAAACTCTGCATAGTTCCCTATTTTCCATGACTAGAAACAAGAAAGCATTTTAAAAATTACTAACCTAGATTATAAATTTTTTTACAGTTTTCTTGAATACTTCCTGAGAAGATAGTAACATTCCTTTCTATAAAAAGTTTCTGCAGAAACTTTTCTGTCTTCCTCTGGAGAAAGAGATTAGATACAGGCGGAAGATGACAATGAGTTCCTCTCTGTGGTGATCTAAAAATATAACAGACTGATACATGTCAAAACCCATAAAAATGCACAGTGAGCCAGGCATGGTGGAGCATGCCTGTAGTCCCAGCAACTAGGGAGGTTGAAGCAGGAGGATCACAAACTCAAGGCCAGCCTGGGCAACTTAGCAAGACCCTGACTCAAAAAAAAAAAAAAAAGGCGGGGGATGTAGATATAGCTCAGTGGCTAAGCACCCCTGGGTTTAATCTCCAGTAACAACACAAAATTAAAAAATAATTTTTTATATATACAATGACTTTTCACTCTTTTATATCTTTGTTTATGGACTATGCTTCCTAAGAATGGCTCACCATTAGAAAAACACAAAAATCAAATTTTGGCCGGGTGCAGTGGCACACACCTGTAATCCCAGCAGCTCTGGAGGCTGAGGCAGGAGGATCGTGACTTCAAGGCTAGCCTCAGCAAAAGCAAGGTGATAAGCAACTCAGGAAGACCCTTCTCTAAATGAGCAAAATAGGGCTGGGGGTGTGGCTAAGTAGTGGAGTGCCCCTGAGCTCAATCTCCAGTATCCCACCAGCAACAAAAAAAAGTCAAGCTGGGTGTGGTGGCACATGCCTATAATTCCTGCACTTTGGGAGGCTGAGACAGGAGAATCACAAGTTCAAAGTCAGCCTCAGCAAGGGTGAGGCACTAAGCAACTCAGTGAGACCCTGTCTCTACATAAAACACAAAATAGGGCTGGGGATGTGGCTCAGTGGTCGAGTACCCTTGAGTTCAAACCCCAGTACCAAAAAAAAAAAAAGAACAAATCAACACCAAAAGAAATAGAAGATAGGCCAGGTGTGGTGGTGCATGCCTGTAATTCTAGCACTTAGGGAGGCTGAGACAGGAGAATCACAAGTTCAAAGCCAGCCTCAGCAATGGTGAGGTGCTAAGCAACTCAGCGAGACACTGTCTCTATATAAAACACAAAATAGGACTGGGGATGTGGCTCAGTGGTCGAGTGCCCCTGAGTTCAATCCCTGGTACCAAAAAAAGAAGAAGAAGAAGAAGTAGAAGACAGGAAATAATTAAAATCAGGGCTGAAATCAATGAAATTGAAACAAAGAAAATTCAAAAAATTGACAAAACAAAAGGCTGGTTCTTTGAAAAAATGAAATTGATGAACCCTTAGACACCCTAATGAAAAGAAGGAGAAAGAAAATTCAAATTACTAAAATTTGAGATGAAAAGGGAAATATCACAACAGACACTATTGAAATACAGAAGATAAATAGAAACTATTTTGAAAACCTATAGTCCAGTAAAATAGAAAATCTCAAAGACACCGGCAAATTTCTAGGGGCATATGATCTGCCCAAACTGAATCAGGAGGATATACACAACTTAAACAGATCAATTTCAAGGAAGGAAATAGAAGAAGCCATCAAAAGCTTAGCAACCAAAAAAAGCCCGGGACCAGATGGATTCTCAGCCGAGTTCTACAAGACCTTCAAAGAAGAATTAATACCAATACTCCTCAAATTATTCCATGAAATAGAAATGGAAGGAACCCTTCCAAACTCATTCTATGAGATTAGTATCACCCTGATTCCAAAACCAGACAAAGACACATCAAAGAAAGAACACTTCAGACCAATATCCTTGGTGAACATTGATGCAAAAATTCCCAATAAAACTCTGGAAAATTACATACAAAAATATGTTAAAAAGATAGTGCACCACGATCAAGGGGGTTTCATCCCAGGTATGCAAGGTTGGTTCAACATATGGAAATCAAGAAATGTAATTCATCACATCAATAGACTTAAAGACAAGAATCACGGGCTGGGGTTGTGGTTCAGTGGTAGAGCATTTGCTTCACATATGTGAGTCACTGGGTTCGATTCTCAGTATCATATATAAATAAATAAAATAAAGGTCCATTGACAACCAAAAAATATTAAAAAAAAAAGACAAGAATCATGATTATCTCTATAGATGCTGAGAAAGCATTTGACAAAATGCAGCACCTCTTCATGTTCAAAACACTAGAAAAACTAGGGATATTATGAACATCCTTCAACATTATAAAAGCTATCTATGCAAAACTGAAGGCCAACATCATCCTAAATGGGGAAAAATTGGAAGCATTCCCTCTAAAAATGGGAACAAGAGAGGGATGCCCTCTTTCACCACTTCTATTCAACATAGTCCTTGAAACTCTAACCACAGCAATTAGACAGACACAAGAAATTAAAGAGATACGAATAGGAAAAGAAGAACTTAAACTATTATTTGCCGATGACATGATTCTTTACTTGGAGGATCCAAAAATTCCACCAGAAAACTTTTAGAATTAAATGAATTCAGCAAATCAATAAATGTATTCAGCAACACCTATAAATCAAATGCATTTCTATACATCAGTGAAAGAGAAAGACATCCTAGCCATCTATACATCCTCTGAAAGAGAAATTAGGAAAACTACCCCATTTACGATAGCCTCAAAAATAAAATAAAATACTTGGGAATCAATTTAACAAAAGAGGTGAAAGACCTCTACAATGAAAACTACAGAACACTAAAGAAAGAAATTGAAGAAGATCTTATAAGGTGGAAAGATCTCTCATTCTCTTGGACAGGCAGAATCAATATTGTCAAAATGGCCATACTAACCAAAGCACTATACAGATTCAATGCAATTCCAATTAACATCCCAACATCATTCCTTATAGAAATAGAAAAA
>PVHX01015055.1:17245-48302 GCA_004024805.1 Geosciurus inauris | reverse complement strand
CATCATCACCACCATCATCACCATCACCATCATCATCACCACTATCATCACCACCACCACCTTCATCACCACCACCATCATCACCATCATCATCACCACCATCATCACCACCATCACCATCATCACCATCACCACCTTCATCATCACCACCATCACCATCCTCAACACCACCTTCTTCACCACTATCATCACCATCACCACTACCACCACCATCACCACCACCATCACCACCAGAATCACTACCATCCTCATCACTACCTTCATCACCACCACCATCATCACCATCATCACCACCACCACCATCATCACCACCACCACCATCATCACCATCATCACCATCATCACCATCACCATCATCACCACCATCACCATCATCACTACCTTCATCATCACCATCATTACCACCATCATCACCACCATCATCACCACCATCATCACCATCATCACCACAATCGTGGAAACAATAGCAGCTGCTACTGCTGTGAGAGTAACTTTTGAGGGCCAAACACCTGGCATAGCTCATCTCTCTGAAGCAGTGGTCGCACCGTCCCTGAATGATCAGTCATACATCTGGTGAGGGGCAGAAAATGGACTCAAATTAGGGACTTTGAATTCAAATATTTCAACCCTGGTCACATGTAGGGTTGCGAATTCCATCAACAGGTGAGGAAACCAAGGCTGGGGAGAGGGTCTACCTGCTTGGCTCCTGTTGGAGTAGATGGTTTCTCACCTCCTTCATTCCCCAGAGGACCAAACAAATCAGAAAACCAGGTGAGCTCCTTGCACCTTCTGTAGCAGGCGTCTGTAGTCAGCTGCCCTTCTTCCCTCCCCTTCGGTGAGCTGGACCATCTTAGCCTGGTGCCAATGGTGGTGAAGACTCAGAAGAGCACCCAAGGCAGAACACCCTGGATGCGTCTGCATGTCCAGGTGTGTGATCATCTGCATGTAAAGCAAGCCTGAGGAAGGAGAGGAGACAGGGAGGCCCAGGGCAGAGGAGGCCCAGCCCCACAGCGGCTGCCTCCCCTCCCCGCTTCACCAGGCTCCCATCCGTGCGAGGTGTCTCCAAGCCCCATCTCCATGGTAATGGAGGGTGTGTTTGGACCACTCCTGAGTCCACTCTGGTGTGTCCCCCGACTTTGCTCTGCACTTCTCTCTAAAGCCATTGGGAACTTAAACATCTTCAGGTCAAATGCAAAGAGATAAAGATTAATGGCATGCAATAGGCACACTCACTGAGCTCATTCTGGATAAATTGCTCCATGTGCCCAATTACAGCTGGTTCACCCACTCCTCAGGTGGGGGCCCTGGCTCGGGGGTGTTAACTTGCCCCACAGTGCGGTGCTGAGTAGCCTCCGCCCCATCTCTGCCCTCAAGCTGTCCGCGTGCTCCTGGCCCCCAGTCCACCCAAGCCACCCGTGGTGGCCTGGACCTTCTCACTGTGCCCGTTCCCACCAAAGCCCCCAGTCCAGCCATGAGCCCCAGGTCAGCTCTGTACACGAGGGCACCACAGGGCTCCTGCACCCCTACGGTTTAGCTAAAGTCCATGAGGAGCCTCAGAACATGGTCTGACCACTTTCTGGGTCTGGATAGGAGCCCAAGTAAGTTCTGAATATCTACATGAGGTGGGGCACTGAGCCCTGCCATCCACCCCTACTGGTTACTGGAGCTGCCTGGAGCTGCTCTCTGGGGAACTATCCCCATTGTCGGTGGATGGACACTGCTGGTCCTTGTGCCACGGGGGCTGGGGCTGGTGGGTTTTGATCTAGGGCAGCAGCTCCCAGATGTGAGGACACATCAGTCGCCCCAGGGAATGTCATAAGATATAGAACCCTGGGCCCGCCAGTCCTCACGCCTGGAGTTTCACAAAGCTGAGGGCAACGCTTGAGAATCGCATTTTCTGACAGGTTTCTAGACGAGCTGCTGCTGTAGGTCTGGGGCAGACCGAGAGAGCCGGCCCCCGGGGATTGACCTTCCAGGCTCTCCTAATGGTGTGTGGACAGGCAGTGCTGTGTGCAGGCCTGGGGTGCATGCCAGTTGGGCACCCAGTCATCCTGACAAATAAAACATACCCCAGAGTTTTTCTGACTAGGGTCTCACAGAGGGCCTACCACAGCCCCAGCCTTCCCTGGGCCGAGGTCCCCGTGGATAACCAGCACCAACCCACCACTAGCCTTGTGTCACCCCATCTTGGAGGCGGATCTAGCCTCCAGCCAAGCCACCCAGTGGACACCCAGTGGAGCGGCAGCTTATCTTCCTTGCTGAGCTCTGCCTCAGCTGCTGATCACGCCATCTCCAGTGTGTGTGTGATGCCCTGCGGGCCCTGCTCATCCTCAAGGTGGGCCACGGGCATCATGACTGGGCTCCAGTGGCTCCCGAGCGAAGGGTCCTCCCTCCTCTGCAGGAAACATGCCGGCCTGGCCCTGTGCGTTCCTGGCTTCAGTCTGTCTTCATAACAGATGGCCTTTCCCTGAGCAAGCCTCTCCTCATGGCAGCTCAAGACATTTCTTCTGCCTCCCTCCTCACCCCCCTGCCTCCCCCGTGAGATCCAGGGAAAATAATTGCCAACTTGAGGCCCAGAATAGCATCAGGGCGGCCAAGGAGGCCCCAGGCCTCCTCACCGGCTCCCAAGCCTGCCTGGCCTGGTGGAGATGGGGACATATCCGCGGCTGGGGTGGGGGTGGCGAGGGCGAAGGGAGGAGAGAGGCACATGAATAATCCGTTGACCTTTCCTTGCTGTGTTTGGGTGAACATAAGCCTGTTTACAGTGAACCCCAGGGAGATTTTTCATCCTTCCAAATGGAGCAAGGGTAATGTAAGCATTGAGACCTCAGCTCGGCTCACACCTGCTCCAGGGGCCAAGCAGAGGGCGGGGGCAGGAGACGGAGCCCCCTGGTTGACTCACAATCAAGTTAATGATGGCCGGGCTTTTGTTCAGCTGGAAGGCTGCTGGGAAGGGCGGCAAGCCCTTCCTGGGCTTAGCAGACCAGGCCACCTGTGAGGGGAGCCCTGGCTCCTCTGCACCCTGCCCCCGACCCAGCTCAGGTTAACGCAAACATGTGGTCTCTGGTCCCTAGGGTTGTGGTCTGTCCCCAGGTTTTACTTCAAACTTACCCAGGTGTCCTCTCTCTTTACCAACTTAGATTTGCCTTGTAGGAAAGCTCATGGGGACCCCACTTTCCAGTGGAGGCCTGACCAGGAGAGGAGTGCCAGAGACCGCAGTGAAACAGCCTCAGGAGCAGCTGAGTCCTTGCTGGTCTTGTCTTCCTGCCGTACGCCAGCCTGGTGGCTTGGAGGGGCAGCTCTGCCTAGGGAATGTTCCCTGGAAGATGCTGCTCGTGTCTCCAGGTTCTGGAAGCTGACTCATAAGCCGTTCTGGAGCCACAAAGAGGCAGCCCGTGTGGGCTGTTCCTCTGTGCTGCTATCACAGAACACCCCAGGCTGGGCAAGTTATACACGCTAAAGACTCTGTCCTTGCAGTTCTGCGGGCAGGAAGTCCAAGATGAAGGCACAGCCTGGCTCAGAGCCTGGTGAGGCTTAGTCTCTGCATGAGTGGCTCCTCGAGGGCTGCATCCCCCATGGTGGAAAGAGCAGAAGGAACGGTGGTTCCAGGCCCTTCCGCCAGGGGCCGATGGCACTGGAGGGGTCTTGGCTCCTGGCTTCCTCTCCTCCCACGGGCCCCGCCCCTTTCTGCTATCGCAGTGGCAACTGTTTCCACATGTGAAAACATGGGGGAAACATTCGGCCCCCAGCACCACGTGCTCAGAGGTCTGTGGGGTTGTTTGGAGAAGGTCCAGGCTGGCTGGCAACCTGTGCCCACTCGTAGCTCTGTATGTGTGGCTCATCCCCCCTGGGAGTGATTCTGTCGTCGTCATCCCCTGAAAGGGGCCCATCTTGGGAGCTTGACCACCAGCTCTGGCTTGGACAGTGCCAGACTAGAGGGAAGGACCAAGTGGAGCACTCAAAAGTGTCCTGAGGTCTCGTTTTCAGGGTCTACACCAGGGTTGCCGCGTGCAGAATCCCTGCAGCGGGGTCTGTTGTCCCTCAGGCTCTCTCAAGATGTCCCGTGCAGAGGGGAGGGCTGTGATTCCACTGTGACCACAAGCCAAAGTGGAGTGACTTCCCAGAGAGGATCCTAGGAGACACCCAGCATCTGCTTGGTCCTCTGGGGACCCTTGTTCTTGGAGCCCTGCCACCAAGAGACCCGCAGGGAGAGACACATGTGAAGAAGACACCAGATCCCAGGGCTACTAAGCTGAGGTCCCAGCAACAGCCAGTGCCCTCTGGCCAGCCATGCCCTGCACTGTGCTGGAAGCCGGTCCTCTAGGTGCCGCCCAGCCGGTCCACAGCCTCCGGTGGAGCGGGTCTCCTGCCGAGCCTGCCCAAGGTGCAGACGAGCTGAGGGAAAGACCCTGCATGAGCACCACACGCCCCGCAGCTGTTACACGGGGTGAAGACGGGGGTCGCAGCCCCAGAGCTGCGAGGGACTGAGGGATGGGCTGAGGCCTCAGGAGCAGTGGCACCCAATCAGCGGCCTCCCTGCCTGCCTCCCCTCCTCCCTCACGCACTCCTGTCTCAGAGTCTATCTGAGGCCCCCACCTCAGCCAGGCCCTTCCTGTCCCCCCCGTCCTGGATGTTGGGGTCAGGCTGCCATCCTGAGGGCCTCGTGGAGCAGAGCTCGGTCCGGCCGAGTGGCCTGTCTCCAGGCTGACGTCGTCCAGACTGCTCTTACTTAGGGCCTTTCTGTCACATGCGGTGCTCCCTACTGACGGTGGCTTACCTGGTGTCACCAGTGCCTGGCGACTAGTCTTGTCTTCATTTGAAGATGGGGCTCCGGGCTCAGGCATGAGTCGCTGGCCCAGGCTGTGCTGCCAGGTCTGCCTCTCTGGCTGTTCCTGTGGCTTCGACATCCACGTCACCTCCCTCCCCACCCTCACCAACCCTGAGCCTTGTCACCCTGGCTCCTAATGCCACTCACTGCTGGCTGGGGCAGCTGCCCTGTTGCCACATCCTGGAGCTGGTACTGGGGGTGGTGGCTCACTGCCCGGAGCCAGCCCGCGGAGCCTGAGCACTGGAGCAGGCCTGCCGCTGGGCCGACTTCTCCCCATGCCCAGCAGAGCCTGGCCTCAGCAGTCCTTGCCGCCAGGCACTGCCCATGGGCACGGGCTGACCTGTGCTGTTCTTTTTGTGTCCCCAGTCTCCTTCCAGGCACACAGGATACAGGGAACGTGTGTCACCAATGCTCAGCAGGAGTAGCAACCTGAAAGCCAGGTTCCAGTGCCACTGTCCTGGTCATCAGGGGAGGAAGGACAATTCACATTCCCAGAGAACTTTCCAGAACCATCTTCTGGGGGGCTTTCGCTCACCCTGTGAGCCACGTGCGCACCTCTGCAGAAGGACGGCTGCTTGTGTCGGGCCCTCCAAGCTCACTTGGAGCAGCAAGTTCGGAATTCCTGTGCCTTCCCCTCAATGTGAGGTGACACGTGGTGACCAGCTTCCAGCCCACAGAGAGCTCCCTGCACTCCACCAGGCCTGTGGCTCCTGCCTTCTGTCCTGGTACACAGTCCCCAGGGCCAGGCTGGAGACAGCAGTGACAGTCCCCTCCCCACAGAGACTGTATCCTGCCAGCTCTTCCCAGGGCCAAAGGGACCCCACCTGCCCTCCTGCCCATCAGGGCGAGTGGCCAGAATCTTCCCACTCTGCTCCTTTCCACAGCTCGTGGGGAAGGCGAGGGGTAGAGGCGACGGCTCAGCCCTGGTCAGCACCCAGAAGTGTCCAGTGCAATGGAGGCCGCCACTTACCAGAGGCCCTCACTGCCTCAGCACAGCCAGCTTCCCGGACCCCGGGTGCTGGGCGGTCCTCTGGCAGAGAGGGAAACCGAGGCTTGGCAGGCTGCGGCACCCGCCATGGACAGTGCCTACTCAGCAGCACAGCCAGGACCAGAAAGCGTGGGGTTTGCATCTGAGCCCGTTTCCCCACCCGAAGAAAATTAAAGAATAAACTGAAAGAAAAAACATACAAGCACATGGGTTTTCTTTCTTTCTTTCTTTTTTTTGTGGTACTGGGGATTGAACTCAGGGGCGCTCGACCACTGAGCCACATCCCAGCCCTATTTTGTGTTTTATGTAGAGACAGGTCTCACTGAGTTGCTTAGCACCTCGCCATTGCTGAGGCTGGCTTTGAACTCGTGATTCTCCTGTCTCAGCCTCCCAGAGTGCTGGGATTACAGGCTTGTGCCACCGCACCTGGCTAAGCACATGGGTTTTCGAACAGCGTGGGTGCCTCTCTCTCTCCCATGCAGACCCCTGCGGAGCCTCCTGGGGTCTCAGCTGTTAGGTGGTATGACTTCCTTTCTGGAGGCACTTGGGGCCTCTGCAGCAAGCCTCCTCACAGTGGGCTGCACCTGCTCTCCAGCGCTCCTACCCGTGTCTCCTGGGGCTGAGCCCGGCAGTGCCCAGTGATCCCAGGCAGCCACCCTCATGGCGACACCTGGCTCCGTCCCACCAAGGCTCAGGTGTGAACGCTGCGTGCCTTCAACGTGGGAGGCAGGCTCTGGCTTTAGTCTGGGTCCTGGGCTGTGGGGTCTGGTCCTGTGCGGGTGACGCCCTTGGGAAGAGGTGTCTGCAGATGTGGCCTGGTCAGAACAGGGTCGCACTGGAGGAGGGTGAGCCCTGAGCCAAGGCTGGGCCTGTGGGAAGGCCACTGCACGTGCATGACGCTGGAGGAGACTGGGCCAGTGGGTCTGCCGGCAGCCTCTGCAGGGAGGCACTGGCCCCTGTCTCAGGCCTCCAGCCTCCAGAGCGGCAGTTGTGTCAAGTCCCGTTTGTGGTTCTTGGGCTCAGCAGCCCCTGGGCACTAATACAGACCTCACCCCAGGAAGGGCCTCGCCTCCATCACAGCCACCAACACACAGCAGGATTCAAACCCGCCTCCCACCCGGGACCCCCCGTGCCCCTCCCCCACCATCTCCTTCCGGCCCTCCCCCACCCCATTCTCCTGCCTCCATCCTTTCCTGGCTAGGGTCCACTGACCTCCTTGAATGAGGTGAGTAGATCTTATAGATGATAGCACTCTGCTGGTGCAGGCTGTGAGCAAATCTAATGTAATCTCTGTCACTGCTCCAGGTCGCGCGTGCTGCTGGCTCCTGCTGCCTGCCACAGCCAGATGGAACCACTCTACATACTGGCCTCCATGCTGTTCCTCAAGCATGTCAGGCACAGGCCTGCCCCGGGGCCTTTGCACTTGCCAATGTGCGCCCCAGTGCATGTGCGCTTCATGCCCTCCCTCCTCCATGCCTTTCCCAGAGGGGACCCGGCAGGAGAATTCACTCCTAATGGAATGAGGAGAGGCGGAGGAAGGTGGGGTCCTGAGACCCCCAGGGACTAACGAGAGCAAGGAGCTGCTTCTACTTCTGAGGCTGTGGGGGAGGGCAGGAGGGTGTTCTACGTGTGGAGCCAGAGCCACCTCCAGAGGTGGCACTGGAGCAGCAAAATGCCTCTCCTTTCTCCTCCTGCCAGCCTCCTATTGGCTGAGCCCAGCAGAAAGCCAGAGGCCACATGGGTGCCAGCGTCCCACCCAGTGAGCCGGCTGGGTTGGGGGAGCCGGAAGGGGTCACAAGGTCCTTGCTCAGATGCCCCCTTCTCATGAAGCTGGCACTGCCCTCATTATTATTATTACTGTGGATCCAACCCGGGTCCTCACACGTGCTGGGCGAGAGCTCCACCACTAAGCTACACCCCAACTCTTTATTTAATTTCATTATTTTATTTTTGAGGCAGGGTCTCCCCAAGTTGCTGAGGCTGGCCTTGAGCTTGCTGTCCTCTTGCCTTGGCCTCCAGAGCACTGGGATTGCAGGCGTGCACCAGGGTGCCAGCTCAGATCACCCTATTTAGATGAAGCCCTGTGTGGCTCTTGGCGCTCCTTCTCCGCTTACCTCCGGGTACATCGTAACAGGTCTGTGAGGACGGGACTCCAGTGTCCCCCAGGGTCTGTTTTGAACGGCCCCCTGTGTTTGGAAGCCTGCCACGTGAGGGGGACTCAGGTGCATTCACCGAGGCTTCACATTTCGGGGGCAGGAATTTGAAGAACAAACCGATTGTGTGGATGGGACACCGCAGACCCTCGGCCGTGGACGTGAGGGCGGATCTGTGGTGCGCCTAGTCGCAGCTGTCTGCCTGGCGCTGGGAATGATTATTTGTTGAATATTGAGACTTGTTAAAAACAGATGACAGGTTGAGTTTTACCCCACTTTGGGTGGTCCCTTGCCTCCCGCTGGCCTGGCTGGCGAGTAGCCCCGGGTGGCCCTCCTGGCTCTTTTCACTACTGTCGGCCAGCCTGATCCAGCTCATCCTCACGGCACCTCTGTGAGGTTGCTGTGATCATTTCCCCCTTTTCAGAGAGGTCAGGACATTTGCTCAACATCACACAGCTGGGAAGTGGTAGAGCCTGGCCAGCTTAGACTCATGGAGCCCAGCACAGTGCCTGAGCCCTTGTGCTTCCTTGCTAGCAGTGCACCCACTGGCCAAGCAGGAGGACAGCGACCTGAGTGCTGGGCTTGGCCTGGTCCTGCCTCTTCCCCGTGAGAGGCCTGGGCAGGTGACTGTGCTGAGACCTCGCCCAAGCACTGCCAGGCCCCAGGTGGGATGCATTCCTGGCTCATCAAGCCCAGCCTTGAAGGAGGCTGCATGTGGCCCCTTGTGCCCCTGGCCTCCGCCTCCTGCCTTAGCTTGGTGCTGACCGCGCGGCCACCTCCTGCCACCTTCTCACCTGTCCCTCTGCAGCCGTCTCTGGGTTGCAGAGTGGATGCATCGGGGGACATGGGTGCCGATTCTCTCATGTGCATGCCCACCTGTGTTGAAGGTTTGCAGTGAGAAAATCAGAAACTCCAGGTAAGAAGACAAGGCGGGGCCCCAGCGTTCAGAGGCGCCTGCCCTGAGCGGGCCATGTTCCCGGCTGCTTCCTCCGCGTGTGTCCTGAGACAGGCCTGGCATGACGCGTCCGGCACGTCCCCTCCGGGCACTCCACTCATGGCCAAGTAGCCCTTATCTGAAACCAAGGACCAGAACTCTTCCAGATTTTTATCTTTTTAAGTTTTATCTTTTTAAATAAATACTGAGATATTTGCCAACGGGACCCAACTCTCATGCAGACTCCACCTAGGTGTGTGCAGGTGGGCCGAGCCCGAGGCCCTGGGGGCTGCCGTAGCCAGCACGCTCTTGTTTGGCCTCAGGTGAGGTCAGGGTGGGATTTTCTGCCCCTGGCATCATGTTGGGTCTCAGAAAGTTTTAGATTTTGGACGTTTTGGATTTTGGATTTCAGAAGTTGGGGTCGGGGATGCTCAGCCTGCGTTATTTCATGTTATCTGCATGTGAATCTAGGGTTGCTTGGTAATCAGCCTCATTTTACGGAAGCAATTTGTTCAAGGCCACAGAGCTGGCTACAGCTGATCTGAAGTTAGCTTCAGACAGATACAGGATCGATGTTCTAACCAGTCACCTTGACAAAGGGATGCAGCCGAGCACAGCTTCGGTCCCGTTTTCCGTGGTTTGGAGCAGGGAGGTATGCTCACTTTGCTGAACGGAGTTCTCCCATTTTAGGTCCCCGCTAGGAGGAGGCTGTGTTTACTCACCCTCTGCGTTAGACGTCTGGATAAACATCACTGCAGCGAGCATCTTGGAGAGAAGGCTCTGGCACACACCCTTAATTATTTCCTTTCTGCAAATCCTGAATCCCGGGGAAGCCAAATTGCTGTTTATTCATCCTGGGTAGGTATTACCATGCGGACTTTCAGAAAAGCTGGACAAATTTACACTTCTCAGAGCAGGATCTTGCGGTTTGGGAAAGTCTTTCTTAACTGAGGCTCTGATATCCTACAGGTTCTTTTGGCCCCCAATACCCCGATGGGGTTCCAAGGAGGAGTATTCCAATGACCTAGACGCCAAGCCAGCGGCCCACGATGTTGGGAGGGAAGGAAGGAGGGAAGAGGAAAAAGTTCTGCACACACTCCTTGAGAAAGATGCCTGCGACTAATTTTCTGTGTACTTGGTCTTCCAAGTTATTCATGCATGAGACTAGCATCTAGAGGGAGGAAGAGAATTTCCCTGTCACTGTTTGGAATTAGTTACATCTAAGAGGACCAGAAAGTCCGTCTTCAAGCTTAAAACATGACTGCATGGAGGTGACAGGCCGCGAACTCACAGGTTGCTCCTGCGTGTGAGGCGAGGCCGCGGCCGTGTATCAGAAGGTCCAGGCCCCCAGCTTCCTGGGTGCTGGGTCCCCAGCCAGCCACACCTCCATGGGTCACTCACGTGTGGCCCCTGGAGGCTTGCAGACAACAGAGTTTCCAGAAGATCATGGAATAAGCAAGCAGAAGACAGGTGCGTGGAAAGAACCAGGTGGGGCAGGGCCGCCTCCCAGCTGGTCTTGTCTCTGCACCTCACCAACTTGGGGACTCTGGAGTACTACCTGGCCTCTCCTGTTCCTCAGGTGGCTTCGGACACCTCCTGCACAGGGCTGTGCAGATGAAAGGCAACTGGCCCAATTGTCCTGGATGCTCATCGGCAGCACTTGGACCAGGTTTCATTCCCAACTCAAGCAAGGAACTACCAAGAGTCAGAAAGGATGGGGTCCCCGAGTGCAGGAGCCTGGCTATCGGCACCAGGTGGAGACAGTGCTGTAGGTGCCCCCTTGCCTGGTGACCCCGTGCAGACAAGATTCACCTGGGGACCTGCCAAGAACACAGGCCACTTGTGCTCTGTGAGGAGACCCCCTCGCAAAACCCCTGGAAGAGATGGGGAATTCTGCCCCACTGTCCTGGCCTCAGGGACTGTGCCGATTGCCTGGGGACTGGAGGGGCACAGGAGGCAGGTGGCAGCGGTAGTCTGCAGGCCCCACAGTGGCCGCCTCAGCCCTGTGGAGGCTGCGTCCAGCTGCCGCGCTTTCCCCAGGAAAGCAACAGAGGAGGTGTCTCCCTGTGGCTGGATCGGGTTGGGCGAACGAGGAGGCGGTTATTAGTGTTTGGGATTTCATAAATTTTTTTAATTAAAAATGAGGCCGTGGAAAGCAACGTCTGTTTTCCATAATTGGCAAGTGTTCCCCAGGCGGCTGTTCAGCCACCTTGAAAATCAATGTTTTCTTGACCCTCGACCCCTTTTTCGCTGAGGAGTGTCTCCTACAGGTCGCTCCCCAGGATGAAAAACAATAAAAGTAAATATATCACAGCAGAGGCCCGAGGTTAATGTCTTTAACAAGATAATGTTACTTGAGGGAGCTGCGGAACAGACCGTCCTGCAGGCCCAGCTCCGCACCGGCTCCTGTGGCACCGGCAGCCATGTGTGCACGTCTGGCCGTGTTCAGGCCCCGCTGTGCCTTGCCATTTCGGATCACGTGTGGGACCGTCAGCTGAACGCTGGGGTCGTTCACAGTCCCTACCAGGCGCGGAAGGCTGTGCGATTTGACTGGGGGAATCCCTGCAGGACCCAGCTTGTGGCCACCCGCGGAGTGTCCTAGCGTCAGCGGGTCCCGTGATCCCTTGGGTCGATGCTCCCAGGGGCACGGCTGCTCCCCTGTGAGTGTGAGGTGTGACGGGTCCACTCCACTGAAGCCCGAGGATGATAACAGAGAAATTCAGGTTGGCAAGCAGATGTTGCAGCTACCTGAGGCCAAACATCTGGCCCGTGGCAAACTGTGAGGGTCGGTGGAGATGCTTGGGCGGATCTGGGTCATGGCGTCAGGTGGGCACAGGTTCACGCTCTGGCAGGCGGCTCCAGCTTGTCATCCACGCGTCTCCCTGAGATGGCTTACCCTCTCCCCGTCCATGAGAGCGAATCCCCGTCGCTCAGCACAGGGGAGTGGGAGGCTCTATGTAAAGCGTGCCGTGAACAAGAGCGTGGTCCTCCTGCCCAGGACACCGTGAGTCACAGGTGAGGCAAGACCAAGACGAGAGACCCACCCCAGGCTGGGAAGCGCACACTGAAGGCCTGCGTTGGCCAGGAGGCGGGGAGACTCCACGCGCAGGTGTCAGGCCACCATGGACGGAAAGGAAGTTCCAGGGTGGAGGACTGCTGGGGCAGGCCGGGTGACAGACATCCGGACTGCTCACAGGTCAGGGGGCTTTGGAACCCAGGCCTCGTCCCATAGCCATCCTTTAAGAGCTGGTCCTGGACGCGCTGCTGGCTGTCCTTCCTGCACTTATCCTGGACGTCTGCCTCTGCCATCAAATTTTAAAAATATTTTAAAGCACCAAAGGTCTTAGAACAACAAAGCATTGATGTGAGATGTGCCAAATGCCCTCGGACTCCGGGCCAGCAGCAGCCTCCACCGCCCTGCAGCCCAGCTGCCCGCCGGCCGCCGCGGGGTTCAGAGCATTGTTTGACTGAAGTTTTGCAGAATCTTCCTCTCCCTCCCCCGCCCACCAAGCACCTGAGTGTAGAAGTGAATTTACAGCAGGAAGCCTTTGATTCGGGAGGCTTGTGTTTTTGAAGTCGTCCACGCCGGGCTGTAAAGCAGCGGCTTGTTCTGCAGGAATGTCATCCGCACACGGGGTTGGCACCGGCCTTCCTCAGAGCAGGAGGGGCAGGTCTCCCGCTCAAAGTGAGGAAGCACCCGCCCCGGAGGAAGCGGGTGTCCGGGTGTGAGGGCTGCGCACTGCAGGGCTCGGTCCCTGCTCCCGGGCTGCAGCCCCCTCCCCAGCTTTGACCCTGTGAGGCACAGAGGGTCCCTGAGGCCTTTGTCCTGGGCCACCTTCAACACGACGTCCCCATGCGGAGTGGGTCTGGGTGTCTCCACATCGGCATTCTTCCTGCAGGTGACGGCTTTGGTTGCAGGAAGGGATGGGACCCCGTGGCACTGAATGCACACGTGCTGACAGGAAGTCCAGTGACGTAAAATGCCACCCGCGTGGGTCTTGGAGCCCAGTCCTGGGAGGGCTCTGTGTGGCGGGAGGGCTGCCCCACAGCCAAGGCCGAGCCCGCCCCCTGGCTGAGGGACATGGCTGCTGTTCCTCCCAGATGTCCTGGGTACTGGCCGGCACCCTCCACAGAGTGTCTGCTGGGACCCCCGCTGGGTGGCCTTCGGGAAGCCACCCCAGCAGGACACTGTGGAGTGGCACGTCTCTGCTGCCACATTATGGTCGATGGCATCACTCCTGTGCTGCCCGAGGGCCTGAGGCTGCAGGATAGCAGGGGACCCCAGCGAGCAGGGCACGGGGTGAAGCGTCCCCGATCCCCGGTCCTGGCTACACGGCTTCAACGCGCACTCCCAGGTTGACTTTCTTTTTTCCACCGGGTGATGCAGCGGCCCCTATAATCCTCCCCAACACCTGGCCGCTGTGACAGGCAGGGCGTCTCGGTTAGGGTGCGGTTTGAGCACGTCCCTGAGGCTCCTGTGTGTGTCAGAGTTTAATCCCCAGGGTGAGGCGTTCACAGGGTGGGAGCAGTGTGCCTGGGGTTAGAGGGGCCTTTGGGAGGGAGCTGGGGTTCCTAGTCAGCAGGGTGGAGCCCACATGACTGACTCCTGCTGGCTTCATGAAAATAGAGACCAGGGATGGTGTGTGGCTCAGGGCGCAGCACTTGCCTGGTATGTATGAGGCCCTGAGTTCGCTCCTGGAACCGAAAAAAAGACAGACAGGAGGGCACACACATGTGTTCCCTGTTTTCACGTGATAACTGAGCCACCTTGAGATTCTGCCAGCAAGAAGGCCATCACCAGATATGGCTCTCGAACATCCAGAATCGTGAACTAAATGAATCTCTTTTCTTTATAAAGCTACCCAGGTTCAGATATTTTGATACAGTAATAAAAACTTGTCTCATATGCTCACAACAACCAGTAGGTCTTGCAGAAGAGGAAGGCCTCGTGGAGGCGCCTTCAGAGCAGGCAGCACGCACGGAGCCCGGGCTGAGGCTTCCCTCCTGTTTCCGTAAATGCCGGTTCCTGGGAATGCAGCCACGCCCTTCCATGTACGTTGGGTCTGTAGCTGCTTCTGTGCTGTGACAGCGGTGGGGGGTTGTGGGGACTGTGTCCCCCTCAGGGGCTGAGGTATCTGTGGCCTCCTATGGAGAAAGCGTTGCTGTGGTGATCTGGACACTCATGGGGCCCATTTCAAACCAATGGCTGCCCTAGAGCTGCCTGGACCGGCCTGGGCTCCTCACCAGGAGGGTTAGCTGATTTGTTACTGTGGATAAAGTAGCCACTGCTGTAGTGGCTCAGTAACACAGGGGCTGGGGACCAAGGCGCCACCACAGGGAGGGGCAGGATGTCCTCACAGGGCCTGGGGTCCATGTGGGGCTCAGGAGAGCTGTGCCCCATGCCACCTGGCCTCTTGCAGAGCATGGTGCCGCACACACCCTGAACTCCACACAGGGGCGCCTCCCTTCTCTGGGGCAGCTCCCGCCCCACTCTGCCCGCAGTCCAGAAGCCTCCTCACCTGTGGGGAGCTTCCTGAGTGCCCGGTGCTGGCCTGGAGCCAATTTCCACGATTTCCTGGACGCTGTCCTTCTCTGGGGATGGCTGGGACCACCCTGCAGCACCACGTGGCCGTTTCGCTCCCTGCATGTGCCCGAGTACCCTCCCTGCAGCAGGTGTGGCCTATGATCCTGAGAGCCAGCAAGAGGACGGCAGCAGTGGTGCCCTGTGACTCCTAAGCTGGTTGCACAGGCAAGATGGCTTCCTTGGGGTCTGCCTCTGCTGTCACCCGAGCAGTCTGAGAGCTCGGGAGTTGCCATGCTGTGAGGAAGCCTTCGCCAGCCTACAGGACTCTGTGGACCACCCATGGAGGACCTGAGGCCGCCTGGGGAGAAGGCCCAGCAGTTGCCAGAGGTGCAGCCACACATCTGCACCATGGAGCCTTGGGAGATGCTAGGGCTTGAACTGTGTCCTTCCAGAAGGATGCTGGTCCTCACCCCCAGCACTGCCGATTGTGCTCTTATTCAGCTCTCAGTTGTTTCCAGAGGCTCAGGTTAAAGGAGGCCACGAGTGGACCCTAAACCTGTGGGACTGGTTTTCTTAGAAAAAGAGGAAAGTTGGACACAGACTCTCAGAGGCCCAGGGAGATGACCGTGTGGAGATGGAGGCCGAGCCAGTGTCAGCCCCAGAATACGGAGGACTGCCAGCCCCGAAGGCCAGGGCAAGCCCCGGAGCAGAGGCCCTATAGCCTCTGCAGAAACCGGCCTGGCAGACACACTGGGCTTGGGCTCTGGCCTCCAGAATTATGTACTGAAGTCACCGAGCCGCGGTCCTGGGTTACAGCAGCCCAAGCACAGCATGCCAGAGACAACCAGCGCCTGCTATTTGGAGGCACCAGTTCTGGGGCGACACCCCCCATAGAGGGAACCCCAGTCTCTGGGCGTATACTTGTTAGATGTTTGCCACAAGCGCACAAGAGCGGAAGCGCCATTGGCTTCACCAGCTCCCAGGTCAGCCCATCCCCAGGGAGTGAGGATCTGGGCGGTGCAAGCAGGGCCTCGGGCTCCAGAGGTCAGCTGGCTCGCAGGCCTGGGAACTGAGCGAAACCCCCCGTGATGCACTTCCTGAGGAGCTGGAGCTGGAAAACAGGAAAGTTAGAGCCCATGCATTTTATGGGCATCCAGGAGAGGCTGAGGGGGGAGGCTGAGAGCCAAGCAGTGCCCCCGAGAGGGAGGCCAGGTGCTTTTGTACTCAGTGGCCTGGACAATGGGGCGGCCCGAAAGCTCCACAGGTTGATCAAAAGCTCACAGAGAGCTGACCTCCAGTTCCGGAATTCTCCACGCTGCACAGAACTGCTGTGGCAGCAGAGAGCAAGGGTGGGCCATTATGGACTTTTAGGGAACCTGGGGGTGCCAGGTAAGTAGACACCTGCCTCCAGAAAGGAGGGAGTTTTTTGTTTTTTTTTTACCCTGCAAGTTGAGCAAAATGTTCAGGTTTGGAGCTCCTAGTTCACTATTATTGGCAAGATCTCAAGTCACACATAACAGGTTAGGCAGCAGAGAGAGCTACCACTTGACAGGGACTTTGTGTGTCCTGGACACAGGTGCCAACAGAAGACAGGAGCCAGGTAAGGAGGTGGAAGGCCAGGTGGGCCAGTGGCTACCCCAGGTGGTACAGCAGAAAGGGCTGGGTGGGCTTTGAGCTCAGCCAGGGACCCAGAGGCCATCCCGCACAGATAGGCTGGGGGCCAGGCCAAGGGCGCCCAGGCTGTGTGCTTCCCAGGGGGAAGCAGGGGTCCCAATTCCTGCTGGTGGATTAGGCTCTGGGGCACTGGGGGTGGTTGGACCCTTTCCTCCAACCGTCCTCTAGCTGTCCACTTGACAGGGTTAATTTTATTGAATTCATTCAATATTTTTAAATCCCGTAGATGATCCATGCCGCAGTCACAGCCTCTAGATCTGAAAGTAGTAACCGACTCCCACCCAAGGAGCCTCTGCAGACCAGCCTTTGATCAGAACTTTTCAGTGTTCTAATCAAAGACAATTTTCCCTGTCTGTTCATTTCCTGTAAAGGCATTTCTAGCTGGGTGAGGTGCTGCATGCCTATAATCCCAGCAGCTCAGGAGTTTGAGGCAGGAGGATCACAGGTTCAGGGCCAGCCTCAGCAACTTGGCAAGACCCTGTCTCTAGATAAAAAATAAAAAGGGCTGGGTATGTGGCTCAGTGGTTATATACCTCTGGGTTCAATCCCTGGTACCAATAAATAAATAAATAAATACATAAATAAATAAAAGTATTTATAGAGTTGAGATTTTACAAATCAAGGATCATGACTATTTTGAGATAGTTCTTAATAAATTGTGAAATCATTTTCCAAAGGACTGTAAGGACCCACACTTCTCTTGGTGATGGGGAGGCCACGGGATCACCCCCACTTCTCCAGCCCTGGAGCTACCGTGCCCCTGACTAGACAGGTGTCCGAGGCTTCCAAGTCCACCAAATGAGGCTGATGTGCCCAGGAAAAGCCTCTCCGTCTCGTCTCTGTGTGACTGAGCAGGATGAGGTCCCCATCTCCTAATCAAAACCATGCTAACCTAACTCTGCGTTTTCACTTGTGTTGTTTCTTGGGCTCAGCAGAACATGGAAGTCTGAGAAAAGCCCCCGCCTGCTGCAGAGGATGTGAGCTGGCAGGCGGCCAGGTCGGACTTGGCCCCTTGTAAATACCTCCCTTTCCCGTTAGCAGCGCTGAGATAAGCCGCCCAGGATTCTGCCTGCAGGGTGGTGTCCCGGCCATTTGCTGGAGGACGAGACCCCAAGGTCAGCTGCCCGTCCGGTCCCTGGCCAATGCATCTTGCTCGTCTCCATGGCACTGAGGCCCTCTGGGAATGGGGCCCGGAGATCCTTTTCTGAACACAGGCATGGCAGGCTGTCAGTCTTGCGCTGGGCCAGGCTCCACTGTTCACTCGGCCCCCTCCTCTGGCCTTTGACCCTCGACCCCTGCCTGTGGCCAGCAGGACTCTCCATGGGCATTCCAGATCATTCTTCAGTGCTAATGGCCACTGTGCCTGTGCCCACTGGGTGCTCAGCTAGTGAGACACCAGGTGAGGTGCAGGGGTCACAGGTGGGGCTGTGGCAGGGCTGCCCTGTCCCAGGAAGGCACGGCTCGCAGCACTCTGATGAGTCTGTGGTTCCAGGTTTGTCCCTCTGGTGTCATGGAGAGGGTAGCAGCAGCAGACCATGCCTCCTGCATGGTGGCCTCTGCTCTTCATGGCCTGGCCCCTCCAGTGGGCTTTCTGGTGTCCCACGGGCGAGGAGGAGGGCTCGGTGGACTTCCAAAGGATGACGTGAGGAGGCCTGGAGACCTGACTCTCTAGGCGGGAGAGCCAGTGGGCAGGGTCCTGGGCTGGGGCTGACTCAGGGTTGGGCCTGAGTGTCCTGCCTCCAGCTCTCGGCAGGGCTGTGACGTCCTGGCACAGGCCCTCTGAGGGCCCTGCCGAGGAAGGAAAGTCACACTCACAGAAGTCACACGCGAGGTTCCATGGAGAACACTCAGAGCCACACAATAGGGAGGTACCAGGGGATTGCGGCGGCTCTGGGGGGCCAGCTCTGGGGACATGGCTTTGCTCTGTCCCCTGCAGCCTGCCAGACCTGCCTCGGAGCTGCAGGAAAAGCCCAGGAAGGGCCCGCTGACCCCTCTGCAAAGGGAGTAGGCTCCCCTGCCTGCTGGGCTGAGGTGGCTCAGTCTCATTTGCACAGTCAGCAACCTGCAACACCAGGCAGGGGGCCCTCTGGTTGAAGAGAGCATCAGGACAGTGCACGACCAGCCCCGGTCCACGTCTGGCCACCACCCTCAATGCCCAGCTCCCCATAGCTCTCTCAGCCCACCCTCCTGAGCACCCTGGGGTCTTCAGCTGGAGGCAGTGTCTGCGGTCAGCAATGCCTGGGGCCATTGTCACAAGGTGGGGGGATGATACTGGCCCCTGATGGCTGGAGGCCAGGGACGATGCTTATCTTCTGAGATGCACAGGACAGTCTCAGGACGAGGACATGTCCCACCCCACACGGCTGTCTTCCTGAGGCAGGAAGCCACTGGCTACGTGGAGGCCCTTCAGGGAGCAGAGCCCTCAGCTGCTCCCACCCTGTGTGCCCAGCAGGCACGTGACAGAGGGATCCAGCTCCTGGGGCCACAGTGTTTGGGGGCAGGCATGGGGTGCTCCTGGATGCTGCCCTCAGGGGGCGCTGAGAACACCCACGCCACTGGAGTGAGAATTGGCCCCTGGGTCCGACAGCCGGAGGCTTCCCCTCCTGGGGCGGGCGCCCTGGGTGAGCCATCAGGCATTGGCTTGGAAGAGGCTTTGATCGTGCCCTCAGCTCTCGGCTGCCACGGCCGAGATCCAGGAGATCCCATGCAGATCTCCGGGTCCGCGTTGCCGGTTTCCCCTATGACAGCTCACAACTCCTTGTGTGCACCACGTCCCCCAGCTGGCAGGTGTCTGAGTCCATCTTCCCTGGATGGTCCACTACTTTCGCCACACTTGGCATAGGCTACAGGCCAGGAGGTCGAACGCCTGCCAGGTGGGAGTCTGGCTTCGCAGACCCCACGCTGGGCCAAGGTGGGTCACCTGTCCCGGTCAGAGGGACCCCTTTCGGCCGACTCCTGGTCTCTTCCTCACATGTGGGCTGGATTCCTGGGTGGGCGGCTGCATTGCTGCGAAGTGTGTCTGTACCATCTGGGCAAGTCCCACCCACCTGCAGATCCTCCTGCGACCCTGTGAACTATGTCCCCGCCTCGTCTCCCTGTTTCCTAGCCTATTCATCTGCTCGGGCTGCTGTGACACATGGTCACAGGCTGGGTGGCTGAAACAGCAGATGTTTACTTTCCTACCATCCTGGAGGTCAGAGGTCCAAGGTCAAGGTGTGGGCAGGCTTGTCTCTCCTAGAGCCTCTCACGCTGCCTTTCTGCTGTGTCCCATGTGGCCGTCTCTGCACGTCTCCTCTTCCTGTAAGGACACCAGCCTTGGGGGTTGAGAGGGCTCTAAGGACCTCGTTCCACCTCGGTCACCTTTCTAAAGACCCGCATGCAGGGTCGCAAATGGCTTGCTGGGGTTGAGACTCCAGTGGGCACATTTTGGGGCAGGGGCACGATTTAGCCCATGACGCCCGCCTGGCCCACACCAGGGCTGCTGGGGTCTCTGGCTTCTCTCCGTCCGCTCGGCCTGTTCTCCCCCCACGTCTGCAGAGTCTGTGAGGCCCTTTGCACAGTGGTCCCTGTGCAGTCCCTGGTCAGCCGCTGCTCAGTCTAGCTGGACTCTTCCTCGTCCCAGTTGTGACTCCTCGCCGGCCACCTGACCTCTCTGATGTTCCGCCACCCCCCTTTGCCCCTGCCCCAGGGTCTTTGTTCTTGCTGTTCCTTGGGCCCCAGACCCACGCAGCCTCCCTCTTGACCTCCTCCGAGCTTTGGCTCAAACATCACCCTCCTGCCAGGCGTGTGACCGCGCCATTTGAAAACCCCTCCACCTGGAGGGTCACCTCCCCTGCTCTGGCTTCCTCCCATGTGCGCTTCAGCACCTGTCGCCACTGCGGTGTCCTTTCTACCTAGCAGGTGCTGTGGCGGCTTGGGCGCTGCAGCCGCTGAACATTCCGGAAGGGTATCTTGAAGTCACACAGACTGGGCCAAAGCCCACTGTCACTGGCTGTACGTGACTGTGGGCATCATGTCATCTCTGAGCGTATTTTCTCATCATCGTGAAGCAAGAATGATGCCGGCTGCTGCAGGACTTGCACTGGGGACAGCGGGATGGGAGAGTCCTCGGTGCCGCCCGCATCGGCTCGAACCTGCCTGCTGTTTCCACACTGGGAAACCCCACGTGGGGGAAACGGCTGCACTGATCCCGGGTGCTGGTCAGGCGGCTGAGTCCTCTCACTCCACAAGGTGGGAGGAAAATAGGTGATGCTGAGGCTCATAGTGTCCCCAGAACAAAGGCAAAGCCTTTACTCAGACAGTTGCAGCTGTTTCTGATCCCAAGAAATTGCTCCCCAGGGCTTAAAGTATATACATAATAAAAAACTGGAAACAACTGAACCCTCAGGCGAGGGCAGTGCCGGGAAATCAAGTTAAAGCCGCTTGATGAATTAGCACATGGCTCTTAACTTGTTAGGATTTAAACGTTTACATAAAAATGTAAAGAAAAGCATATGACGGTGTGTGGGTGGACGGAGGGGCAGCCCAGCGGACTGCAGGCAGAGATGGCATGTGTGCCTTCCCGTCGCCCTCGCCCTGTGTGGCTCCTTCCTCCACGTGGCCCTTTAGGAGGGGCCGCTGGGATTTTGAGGGGCTTCCTGGAGCGCCTAGGACAGGGCAGCTGGACCCGGGAGGTCGTGCCCACACGCAGGGTCGCCCTCCACTTGCTCAGGTCTTTCTTTCAAGTCTTGATCAGGTTCCAGCTTCCCCGTGAGGGTTCTGCGCTTCGGTTTAAAGGCGAGCCCCGGGCTTGGTCATCGCTGACCGGCAGGTGGCTTGGTTCTGCGCTCTGAGGGGCTCCTCTTGCTCTTCTTCGCACCCAGGAGGGCTGCGGAGGGCAGGCTGCGCTCACCTGGCTGCTGGGCAGTCAGCCGGTGCTCGGCCTTGGCCTCTTTCACACCCACACAGGAAGCGAGGTGATCACTTGCCCTTCCCCCTCCCCCATGCACGAGGGGCTCCCTGAGGAGGGCGGGCTCTGGCTCCAGGGCCCTGGGGACACCCGGCTCCCCTGAGGCAGCCCTTGGCCCACGGGAGTCAGGGGAGAGCCAGATTCAGAGACTCCTCCCACAAGAGTGCCAGGAAGAGGCTTCAGTTACCCCCAGGGGTGACGGCCACTCGCCCTCTGCCATCCTGCTCCCTGGGGTACTCCCTGGGACCACCCTCCCAACGCTGCCTGCAACCCTTGCCTCAGGGGCCACTTCTGAGGGAGACAGAAGCAGACAGCTGCTGCCGCCTCCTTGTGAATCCTTCCGGGCGGGAGCACGGCCATCAGGCCCAATACCATCTTTCCATGCCCGGCATGGGGCCTGAGCCACACTGAAGGCTGTAACGGTTGTGCAATCAACAAACACGCAGATGGGTAGATGGGAGGAAGGTGATGGACAGACAGACGGATGGATGAGTGAAAAGAAGAGTAGGGGAAGGTAGGCAGGACGGCTGGAGGGTCAACGGGAGGGCAGGGTGGTGGACAGCTGGGTGTTTGGGCGCTGGCTGAGTGAGAGGCGGGAAGAGTGGAAGGAGGAGGGACGGACAGAGGGTGGGCGGGCGAGGAAGGCAGCGCGGATGAGGGACACAGAGCAGGGGCCCAGGTCTCCTCACACTGTCAACCGGGGAGGCTGCGCTGCTTGGTGTCTCCCACGCGCCGTCTCTGTGTCCCTTGTGCTCCCGCGGGTTCCCCCTCCACCACGTCCCCAGCCACAGAGGTGCCTCAGGCCTCCGTCCTCCTGGGGGCCTCGCTTGGAGCGGAGTGAGGTATAGACCTCAAAGCCAGGCTGGGCCATGTCCAGGGCCCTCGGGGAGGCTCGCAGCGGCTGGGGCCACCTGTCCTCAGGCTACTTGGAGCCCGGAGCCAACAGAACACGTCCAGCCTCTGGGTGGGGGAGCGTGCGTCCACCCGGCCTCTGCGTCCATCCCCGCCGGCCAGCTCACACCCACCTCGGCGCCCTGTGCAGCTGCGCTGCCGGCCCGACTTCCCGAGGGTGCGGGGCGCTGGTGTGCGGCCCTGGGTGTGTGAAACTGGGCAGTGAGGGGAACACTGGAAGGACAAAGACGAAGACACGGCCGGGACAGGGTGAGCTGGCCCACGCTGGCGGCCTTGCAAGTGGCCACACAGAATCCCAGCGGTGCCAGCTGGTGTTCTGAGGCTCACAGGGGCTGGCTCTGTGGGGTCGCTCGTCTCGCCACGCGGCTGGGCTAACCAGTGGCTTTGTGGGGTAACTTCCATTACTGCCTCATTTTGCATGATGGCTGGGAGGCACAGAGAGTTAAGAAACTTGCCCTGAGTCACACAGCTAGTCACTAACGGGCTGCTTCCAACTCTGTCTATTCTTCGGGGTTGCTCTGCTGGACGTGTAGCCGAGACGCCGTCACTGGACGGGACTGATCTATCTGTGGGATCATTGTTTCCACCAAATGGCTCACTTGCTTTCTTTTGGAAGAGACAGGCAGGCTGTCTGTCAGGCCTCAGGAAGCGTTTGGGAGATTGGGAGTCTGAGGGTTGCCCACCAGCGCCCAGGGGACCAAGCGATCCCTGTATCAGTCCTGGTCCTCTCGGAACTCGGGTCTCTTCACACTGACGTGGGCGGGGTCCTCTGGCTCTGGGACTCTGGAGCCCTGGCTCACAGGCTGAGCTGCCAGAGTGCTCTGAGTCGGGGTCTGCACCAGCTCAGCCGCTCTAACGCTCCATTTTCTGCGATGAGTGAAAGGGGACGAGACTAGAGCTGCCCCAACACACAGGCCGGCAGAGGGACGCCCAAGGAAGGCCCTGTTCCCCAGGAGCCCTCACTCCCGGGCTCCACACACAGACGCAGGCTTATTGCTCCACAGCAGCGCTGGGCTGATTTCCTGGAGGGGGTTCTGCTGGGGCCTCCGGACCACCCGACCTCTTCGTCCAGCAGGCGGGAGGAGAAGGTGGGTGATGTCGGTGCCCGTCAGGCCCGGAGGGTTAGCTTCATGCTGGGCACAGCTGCCTCGCCCCTGCTGCAGACAGGCTGAGAAGTTGGTGGGCCGTGCGCCCTGGAGGACCGGGAGGACGCGTGCAGGGACAGATCCCTGGTCCTGCCAGGGAGCTCCGGGAACCACAGTCCCGGGAGCGAGGCTTTGATGTCTGTCATCCTGTGGCCTGAGGAGGGAGATCCCTGCGAGTGCGGGACAGTGGCATTTCTACGTGTGCACACGTGTGTGCGCGGCGGTGTGCGTGCGCCCTCCTGGAGGCCAGCCAGCAGGTGCTGCCCACACCGGGCCCGCCGGGAAGCAGGAGAGGCAGGGGAGGGAGGCTGGGCAGGGCCAGCTCAGGGCCGGCCACCTCTTGGGATTAAGAGCAGCTGATTTCAGGGGACTTTCCCGAAGTTCACATAACCACTTCTCAGGCACCTACCCAGGAGGAGGACAGGGACGTCCCACCCTCTGCCCCTCCTTGGCCAATCATTCATCCTGGCTGACCACATCCACTGCCCCCAGAAAATCCCAAGTGGGCAGCGGGATATGTGTAGCGTGGACCCCACGAGATGCTTGCAGAATTCAGTTGGAACCAGAGCTGGCTGCCCCAGCGGTACCTGGAGCAAGGAGCCCAAGACCCCAGGACAAGCAAGGCCAGGAGGGTCTGAGCAGCCAGGGAAGGTGTCCGACGCAGGTGTCCCCCTTTCCAGCTCACAGGAGCCAGAGCTGAAGACCACTTGGCCTGGGGACCTGGCAAGCGCCACTCCACAGCCCTCCCAGAGCCCAGAGAGATCCTGCCTGGCCTGCGCCTGACCCCTGAGGGAGGATCAGCTGGAGACGGCTCGTGCACACGCTATCATCCTTCACCAACCTGAGCCCTGGGACCAGCGCAAATCCCTGTGGCGTCCTGCGAGCCGGTCCTGACAGGGCCTCCCCGGGGCCCCTCCTAATCCCGGGATTGCCGAAGCTTTTAGGTTTCACAGAGTAATTTGTAAGCTGCCTGATGCGTGGCCAGCTCTGCTCAGACTTGCCTGCACGTGTCCCCGGTGTCTCTGAGAACCCGAGGGCTGGACTGGCCCAGGGTAGGTGGCAGCTCTGCAGACCCCAGATACGGAGCCCTTGGAGTCCAGGTCTCAGAACATCCTGGGGGAAATCCCTGGGGACATCAAAGACAGCCATTATCATCCTTCTGGGCTGGGAGGGGTGTCCTCCAAACCTGGGGACGTGGGGATGGCTCCACCTGGGAGGTTGTCCAGCTGTGGGGTTCAGGAGGGGCTGAGACCGAGAGTCTAAAGGACCCAGGCTGGGGGCCCTGGTCCCCTCAACCAAGCTGCTTACGTCATATCCTGCAGTGGAGACCTAAATCCTGGCCAAGGCTGGGCAGGCAGCGGTGGGCAGACGGGCCCCTGCTCCCGCCCCACCTCCCTCTGCCCTGGCCACACAACTCCATTCTGCCCAGCTGTGGGCCCCCTAGAGCACCCGAGGAGTCAGCTGGAGTCATTGGTGGTGTGTCTCATTCACGGGGAGCACCCAGCTGCACTCCCTCTTCCCACACGGCCAAGAGGGGGCGAGGCTGACCTTGGGCCCCCCACCAGGGAAGGAGTGCTGCTGTCTGGACCCCGAAACTCCTCCCAGGCTCCTCTCCTCTGCCCATTAGATGGACATGGGGACCCGGGGAAAATGGTCCAAAGGACTGCAGGGAGCCGTCACCTGCCTGCTGGACCAGGATGGGAGAGACGCGTGGGGTCCCGGGTAGCGTGGGCAGCCCACAGCCGCCCCTCCCTGCTGGGCTGCTGTTCTTCGTTCTCTCGGCACCAGGTCCAACCAGCCTGCTCCCACAGGCTGAGCTGGGCCGCCTGGCCTGTCCTCCTCTGGCTGCCTCTTGGCTTCAGCCAGGGGCGGGGCCTGCAGGGAGCTGAGGGCTGTCCCTTCTGGTGTGGCTGCACCTCCAGCTTCTGCCTTCCACAGCAGGGCTCCCGGGACCCCTCACTCTGACAGGGGTGGCCCCGGCTTCCTGCTGCGGCACCTGCTAACACCTCACAGGTTGCTCTTCCACCCACGATATCTCCAACCACCACGGAACATGCCCCCTCTTTTCCGGGGACCCTGCCCAATGCCCTGGCCCACTGCCACCCGTGGTGGAGGCCATGGAGGGCTGCTCTGCCTCCATTGGTGGTGCGAGAACCCACAGGGGGATGGCAGAGAACCGCGGTGCTCCCACGAGGGCTGGGGCCAGAGCTGGGCGTGGAGGTGTGGCACGGGGCCCGGCGCTGGCTGCTGCTGCCTGCTGCCCAGGGAGCGTCTGCTGCCACTACCCCAGAAGTCACCCTCCTCCCTTCTACATGCGAGGGCTGGGCCTCTCTCCTGTCCTGGCCTATGCCCAGCCAGGTCCCCTGGTCTGCCTCTGCTCCTGGTCCTTCCGGCACCCATCACACTGGATGGCTGATCGTCCCCACCTGCAGTTGGTTTCAGCCCTGGGAGGTGCCAGCAAGAGGTGAGATGTGGGGGGCTGATGGGCAGTTGCAGATGCCCAGCAGGGAAGGGCCAGGATCTCTCCCTCCACCCAGCGCCCCCTGGGCCTGGGCTCCTGGAACCCTCCCCAGCCAGCCTCAGCCTGTGGCCGCTGCTCCCTGCTCTTTCTGTCACGCGGAGAGGATGCCAGGTCACCCCTGGTTGAGGTCCTTTGTAAATCGTCCTTGTGTGAAGCCCTTCAGGTCACTGTTTAAGAGGAACTCCTAAAACACTCCCTTCCCAGCCTCTCCTGCAGTGGTGGACAGCATGTGACCCTCTGGCCAGTGAAGAGTAAGAAGTGCCATGTGACGGCTCTAGACTGGCTCCTGGGGGAAGGAGAGAGCTGACCTGCCACCACCAAGAGCAGCCCGTGGGGACCGTGGGATCCAGGGACAGGAGAAGCCCAGTGGGCAGAGCCAGGGAAACCTGAACAGAGCGTGGCCTTCAGTTAATCCAGCGCGTCCATGCTAATTCATGCCAACACACGCACGGTTCTGAGGGAAGAGGCTAGTGGTCGGGGAATGAGTGTGGGCATACGGGAAGGCAAAGTCCTCTCTGTCTTTTAAAGGGATGTGCATGGACGTTTGTCTCTCCTCCTTCTACCATGCTGTTGCAAACTTGGATGTGATGGCCGGAGCTCAGGCATCCATTGTAGGTCCACATAAGGAGGAAGGCCTTGCCGGGGAAGGTGAAGGGAGCCTGCTCCCTGTCAGCTTCACAGAAGCACCAACCTGCCTCTGGGCTCTCTCATACGCCAAAGAATAAACTACTGTGGGCAGAAGCCACCATTTGCTGATGTTGTCTTCTGTTTTCATCTCCTTTGCAAGGGGACCTAATCCCAGTGAAGCCTTCTATCTCTTTATGAATTCAGCCTCAACCAAAGTCTTTTGGGGATTCTTTCCTACAGTGTGACCTTGGACACGAGTGGCACTTCTCTCCCTGTGTCCTCCAGACGTCCTGGTGTTGAGCGTTGGGGTGCGGACCCTCGACTTGATCCACGGCTGACCTGGTGATGAATGAGAGCAGGATGCTCCTCCGAAGCCAGCCAGACCTCTGGGCGGCATCTCGGTTCTCTGCCACTTCTCTGGAGTTAGATTTACGTCCAGTTCATCAAGATAAGGCGGAGAGCGGCGCGGGGGTCTGTGGCGCTGGCCGGCCCGTGGGGCTGGTGTGATTCTGCAGCGCACAGTGGAAGGAGCCCCGTCAGCATGGCGAGCGTTACTCCGTCCTGCCATCCTGGCATTTAAACAGATGTCAGCCGAGCAGAAGGCGCACCGGGAGGAACGCATTAGTGTAAATCATTGCATCTGAAAAGGGGGAGTAGCGTCAAGGCTGAGGAGAGAGAGAGGAGTATTTATGGCTCGAGGTGCTGGTGGTTCCACCTCGGTTTGACTCCTGTGGGAGGTGAGCGCAACCTCTTCCCTGGGGAATCGCTGGTGCTACGAGGCTCAGGCCGGGGCTAGCTGCTTGATGAGCACCGTGCCCTTGCCGGGGGAAGGTTTTCCCTGGTGTGATTGGGGAGGGGGCAGGTGGCACAGGTCCCAGTCCTGAGGACACTTGGTGGTGGGTAAGTGGCATCCTGCTTTCTGGCCAGGCCAGGCCATTGCACCCATTGCACGGATGACGAGACTGAGGCCTGGAGCAGTGCAGTGAGCGAGGCACCACCCAGAGCCTCCAACTCCCAAGCCGAGGTCACCAGGGAGTGACAACATCTGTCCTTGATAGCCAGCAGTCTGGCCCCTGGATAGGGAGTCATGGGGTCTCCTGGAGGGTCCATCCTGTGCAGACAGCTGGCTCACTGCCCCTGGTGCCGCTGCCTGCTTGGCAAGCCGTCTCCAGCCCCTGCTTCTCTGACACCCCCACTCCAGTCCAAAATCCCTGTGGGGCCATGCAGTACGTGCTGGCTTGTCCTGGTGAGAGCAGGTCCCCTCTGTGGACAGCAGAGGTGACAGTAGGACCTGGTGGGAGTCTTCTGTGGCTGAGTGGGGGTGGGGATGCATTTGCTGGGCCTCACTGGGGCCTGCGTGCAGCAGGTGCCCCAGAAACACTAACAGAACAAATGAGCAAGTATCCCACCAACCTCCACCCACGAGAGGCTTTTGGAGGGTTGGGGCCTTGTCCTGAAGGCCCCGGGGCTCAGGGCTGGGCCTCGGCTCCTTCTGCTTCCTCCCCCAGCACCGAGGACCTTGGCCTGCAGGCTCAAACCTCCTGGCAGGCGCTGAGGGACGGACTCCTTACCCGCCAGGTCCCTGCGTGTTTAGACATGGGGCTGGAGATTTTGTCACACATTCAGATGGGGGTAAACCCCACTCCAAAGGCCAGCACCAAAGGACAGCTGGGAAGAGGCCTCGGCAGTGTTGGTGTGGAACTCAGTCCACCTAGAAGAGGGGCCACAATCTGCAGCCTTGGGCCAAAGTGGCTCTTTCCCACAGCCGGAGAGTTATGAAGGTATCCCGTGTTTTAAAACGGCTGAACATTCAAAACAAGAATTCTGCTTTGTGACATGAAAATCATGAAATGAAAATGTCAGCACCAACAAATGGAAGATTTATTGGGACACGGCCATGCCCATCTGTTCAGGGGTTGTTCAGGGTGGCTGTGGGGCTCAGACAGCAGGAGGGGCCAGCTCCCTCAGGCTGGCCTGCAAAGCCTCGGATCGTCACTGTCTTTCCAGCAAGCGCTGGCCCACCTGCCCCCAGGGACCAGGCTGGTGCTGCTGCTCATGCGCACTGGTATCTTTGGGTGGCTGGGGCTTGTCTCCACTCGCTGTGTCCCAGAAGGGTCCCTGTTCTCCCAGTTCTGGCATCTGGTGGACCTGTGGCCACTGCATGGGCAGGGATCTCCTGCAGGTCCCTGCGCGGCCCTCTTGAGCACTGTTGCAGGACACGCTGGTTATTTTAATTTCCCCAAACTTTGTAGCAAAACAAAGTTTTGCCCTGGAAGGGCCCCTCTTGCATTGAAGGGGTGTCGAAGGCCATTTCTGCTCAGGAGCCTCAGTCTTGCTGCCGAAAATAACCTCCCAGGATGCTGGCGAGGGATTGTCCACTTCCTGTGGCCGCTCAGCTCACATTCTCCCAGAATAACGCAGACCCTCTTCACACCTGCACGGCCAGCGTCCCTCGCTAACAGTGGGGAGATTGATGGTCCTTCCAGAGCCGACCTTTCCGGCCTCATGTGTGAAGTTGGGGCACTCAGGAAATCACTGCTGATCCAAACCTCGATACCCCACCATCCCGACGTTCCCTCCCCTCGCAGCTCTAAAACGTCCATATCTGAACAGATGGATGATTTTCAAAGCTTTGATAAGAAACCAAGCAGATTATTTCCCCTGATGACTTGCAACAGGGTTTGTGCAGACGGGCTGAGCAAGGTGTGGCTCGCCAGGGTGAAAGAGGTCCAGTTAACTCGGGAGCTGCTCAAAAGCTGAAGGAAAGAGGGGAGAGGGAGGGTGAGATGATCCCAAGGGGAGGGGCAGGTCTTGCTGACCTGAAGGCCCCACGACAGAGCACCCCACATGCAGCCTTGCTCCCCAAGTCTGTTTAAAGTTGGTCGCACTATGCTTTCCTGGCCTCCCCCTCCTCCATCGTGGTGGGACCTGGAGCTTGTAATGGCTCACCTTAAATGCTACCTAAATTAGAGGTCCTTTTGAAAAGACCTCAGTTTGTATATGTGTAATACATGCCCAGGGCCAAATATTCAGATGTTTAAAGGGGTTTACAGAGGAAAGGCAGCCTGCCTCCTACTTCTGTCCCAAGAGGGTGGTCATCAGGGCTGTCCCCTACCAGTTCCAGCTCTCTGTTCCCGGGGCACCCATCGATCCACATTTCCTAGCTCCCCTGTGGCTGAGATCATGTGGTGGGGACTGGCCAATGTGTAGCAGGAGTGACTGCTGGAGAGTCACTTGTCACTCCAGAGCTCCTTTACCTTTTCCTCCCACAGCCAGAAAGCTAGAAGGGAACCCTTGGGCAAGATGTGTGAGCAGAGATGACCTGTTACCCTGTGAGGCTCCTGAAAGGCAGAAACCAACCATGCGCCTGGCCACCTGGACCCCGGGGCTGTTTGTTCCTGCAGCACAGCCTCACTTTTCCTGACTGGGCACCGGCTCTTGGTTGCTCTTGAGGAGCGCCACCCCCACCCTGTGCCATTTTCTTCCAGATATAATCAAACACACACAAGGAAATCCACACTAACGCTCAGTGCATGTCATTCGGTTTTGCTTTCCCCCACTTGATGTATCTGGGAGAAACTTCCAGATCTGTACGTAAATATCTGCTCACGCTCTCCTTTTTAACAGCTGTGTCCCGCTCCCTCAACAGCACCCACGGCGGGACCTTCCACTCCGTCTTTTGCTACTAAAAACAGTTCTGCAATGAATGACCTTGTAATTTCAGATTCAGGTAATTATATCTCCAGAGCAAATCAAGAGCTTCATTTCTTCATTTGTAAGGCTGGAGCCACCAAAGGACCCACAGGCCAGGCCCCGTGTGGGCTCAGGTCTCTGGATGGAAAAACGCTCTGGGGTGCGGCCAGTGCTCACGAGCATGTACACCCCCAGCGGACGGAATGCAGGAGGGAGCGGGTGTTATTTATTGCATAAAGGACAAAGCCCCACATGGCAGCCCGCTGGGGAACAAAGGGACTGAGGAGGTTGTGTGGTGTTCATTGCTGAGTTCGTCGCATAGAGCAGATTTTCCCTCCCTGTTCACCCCCAACCACCCCCTCATGTGACGGTCTTTGTTTCTTGATCACCTACTATGTGTCACTCATTGTTAGGAAGAGGAAATGCCAGGGTGAATCAACACAAAAGCATGTCCTATTATCCTCCCTGTTTTACCCAAAGGTCAACAGTAAGAATAATGCTATTCTGTATGTCACAAAGAGTTTCCTCCATGTTGCTGCTTTTTGTAAAACAGAACAAAGTAGTCAGGTGACTCTTAAGCCTGGGAGCTAGTGACATTGAGACACTGGAGAGTCTTCCTTCATTTTCCAGGGCAGCTGCCTCATTGTACCTCCTGACGCCCACATGAAGCTGTAGAAGGGTCAGGTTTCCTTTGCAGAGAGAGTTCTAGTTCCCAATTCTGCTCCTAGATTCTCCTGCAGTGGCAGAGGCCCGACACTGGTACTTCTAGAATTCACAGATTAAAACTGTCAAATTACATCCAATTGCTCCACAGATGAATCTACTGCATTTTATATCTATGTTTCACAAAATGGCATTACAGTCGTTTGTTAATATTGAGCAAATGTTGAGTGATTTTATCTCAGGTCTGCTGAAGAGAGAGGTTTGAGCTAGGTAGGAGTGGTAGGTAGATTGGACTATTTGGAATTGTCACCATCGTCACCATCACCATCACCGTCACTACCACCATTGCCACCATCACTATCACCATAATCACCACCATCACCATCACCCCCACAATCACCACCATAACCATCACCATCATCACTACCATCACCACCACCATCACCA
>PVHX01015055.1:0-17145 GCA_004024805.1 Geosciurus inauris | reverse complement strand
AGCGCCATCCTGAGCACTGCAAATGCACTACGAACACTAACACACATTGACTCTCACAAAGTGATGATTATGTACGGTTTTCTCACAAGGAAACTGATGTCGTTAGGTTAAGCTATTCAATGGCAGCAAGGCTTGCCAACTCTGGGACCAGACATGGCAGGTGACCTTGTGACTTTTGTGCCTCAGTCCTAAGCAGCATAATTAGAAGACGTTATGAGAAGGAAGAAAGTCCCTCCACAGCAGCTCTGCCGCACTCCCTCTGGCGAAGCTCCTCCTGTGGCTAGTGCCATTGGTCTAGCTCGGCGGCCACCGCGGCCTTGCCATTGCGGCTGCTTCCCTCCCTTTGGAAACAGGTTTGAAAGTTCCAGAAAAGGAGCTGGTCTGGTCAGACTGCAGCCCTCTGTCTTGCGGGTGTCTCCCCAGTGTTTCAGGCGGTGGCCTCCCTGTCACTGATCCTCTGTGGGACATTTCCTGTGCTTATTTTCACTGACCCAGAGGGAAAAGCAGAAGCAAGTCTGCAGAGGCCCTGCTCTGGTCAGTGGCCTTTGCTGAAGTAGCAGCAGTCCTGGACACAGGCCCGCGATGGCCTTGGCCCCTGCGGAAGCAGGCCGCGTGTGGAGAAGAGGAGCGCACCTCTGGGCCAGGGCCTGGCCGGGCCTGGGCCGAAGGCCGCGCTTCCTTCTCCAGAGCATATCATCTGCTGCCTTCAGCTGCCTAGCCACGTGGGCCAGGCTACGTTTTCTTATTTTAAGAAAATACGTGTCTTTAATATGGTTATAGGCCAAAAACCTGGTAAGACCAGGATTTAAATATAGTTGATTTGTTTGAAAATTGGTGTGGATGTTTTATATGTATAAATTTAATCCCTCTGCCCACCCCCTCTGCCCCTCCCCGACGGAGGTTCCCACCTGGTGGAAAGGTGTAGAGACTGTTCGGGGACCCTGCGCTCTGAGCCCCTGCCCTGGGGTGGCCATGCAGAGCTTGGGGCTCTCGGCCCGCAGGGCCAGACAGGAGAACCACAGGCCACCATGGTGCTCGGGCAGCTGCAGCGGGCAGGAGGCTCCCTGGGGTTAAGACAGCAGAGAGCATTTCAGGTGCTCAGGTGGCCTGGGCGCGACTTGGGAGGGGCAGGTGCGTGGCTGGAAAGGTCCCTCTGCATCCCTGGTGGGCTTACCCACAGGTGTCCACTCCTACCCAGTCTTCCCACCCCAGGGAGGGCGGCAGAACCACCTTCTCAGGGACGCTCACTGCTGGAGCTGCAGGCAGATGACTTCCCACCAAGCGGACTTGGAAGGGACATGGGGCTGAGCTACCTCCTACAGCTCGGGCTGCTCTGCTGCCGGGGACATCTGTTGTGGGAGCACTCCCCATCCCTTCAACCCCTGCCCTCCCTCTTTCCCTATTCTATGCTGATGGACGGTGCACCTGACAGAGAGGTGAGGTGTAACCTCGGGCCATGATTGCTCCGAGGACCCTACATAAGCTCTTGTACTTTTGGGAATAAACGGGCTCTGCCTCTCCTCCAGCAGAACAGTCTTACCAGCCCCTGGAGTCTGGGTAAATTGGCTCTACTACCGACCTCCCCATATCTCGTCCCGTGGGACCCCACATCGTCCTCCCTGAGGACCCCATTTCATCCCCTGGGACCCCAGCTTGTTGGCAGACCCATGCAAAGCATGACGTAAGACAACAATCTGTGACCACGTTCCCAGCTCCAGTGGTGCCGAGGGCTGCTGCGGGGGCAGCTACCCAGCCTGCCCCCCGACCCCTGCACAGCAGCTGTGGAGGTGCAGGGAGAACTCAGCAGCTCCCATGTCTGCCCCCCGAGCTCTGGCCCTCCAGCTGGGGTGTCTCCAGAGTCCAGCCTGGTGCCTCCTCACCAGCCCTTCTAGTAATTCACAAACCCAGACTGTCCACATCAAACCCCTTTCCATCTAAAACAGCTAGCCCGACTGTCTCTAAACGGCGTTGAGGGGCAGCTCATGGCCACTCAGTTGTGCACTTGAAGCGACAGGCTGCAGTGTGCTCGGAGCTGTGCAGCCTCCACGTGGTCCGTCCAGAGCAGCCTGTTCTGGAAATTCTGACTGGTACAGCCTGGGGTTTGGCCTGCTTCTCACACTCCGCATCATGTTTGGGGTTCTTCTCGCCTGTCGCCTCTTTCAGTGCTTCCTTCCTTCTTCAGGGCTGAGCAATACTCTACCGCCCAGGTGACCACATTTTATTTATCAGTGACCAGGTGATGGATGTTTGGACGTTTCCATCTTTGGGCTGCGACGAGAGGGGCTGCTGTGAGCACCTGGGCCCATGTGTCCCTGTGGCCATGTACCTTCTGTCCTCTTGGGTGTGCAGTGGGGGTGGGTCTGAGGCTGGTCACAAGGGGAGTCTAGCCTGCTAGGTTGGGGCACCTCCCGCATGGTCTCCCAGCAGTTGGGTCATTTCCACTCCCACCAGCAATCTGAGGGCTCCCGCTCTCCACCTCCTCCCCCAGCACCTGCAGTTATCTGACTTTTGAGAGCAACTTCTCCGTCCTGTCCTGATTCCCAAGTGACTCCTTGACAGAGCCTCCTCCTCTGCAGAGAGATGGCCCCAGTGTCCTCTGCAAGGAGATGGCTGTCAGCAAACACCTTCGGGAACAGCCAGAGCGTCTCTGAGCTGGTGGGAGGCTTTCCAGCCCCATTAAGTGGATGGGGAAACTGAGGCTCGGGAAGGCTCCCCAGGCCTCCGAGCTAACCCAGCCTCCCTGACCTCAGTGCAGTCCTGCTGCCTGTGGGGAGTCTGATGCAGGCCCTGCAGCAAGCAAGACCAGCAGCTGCTCTGCGACTGTCCGGAGGAAGTGGGAGCAAGCTCAGGCTGCGCCCAACCCACCGGCTTCGTCGAACATCTTGAACAAGTCCTTTACTGCTGGCTGGAGAGGTGACTTCCCCGCGGGGGGAGGTCGTGCCACCGAGGCCCAGGAGCAGCATCTATTGTTTTGCGTCTCAGGGCCCCAGCTCCTCACAGGAAATCACGGCAAGGTGGAGGCTGAGCTTGCCAAGCCTTTGAAAGCAGCTTCTCCTGCTCTCGTTCTTCACGGGAGCCACGTCCCCCTGGACTTCCCGGGGAACTTTCTGCAGCACAAAAGAAGCCCAATTTGGGGCCACGCGTGGGCCTGAGCTGATACTCCACAGTGGAGGTGACGGCTGCACTGGCCCCGAGCTCTGGAAACCAGCGAGACTGGAAGCGGCTCCCAGGGCCGGGAAGAGGCTTGGTGGGGGACAGGCTGCAGGCTCAGGGCAGGTTGCCTAAGGGCCCCATTTTAGAACAAAGGACGGCCCAGGGGAAAGTGTGGCGAGTGGCTGTTCTCGACCAGGGTGACATTGGGCAGTGTCTGGGACAGCCCCGTCTTCAACATGAGCGTGCTCTCATAGGAGGGGCCACGCCATGCACTGCGTGGGACAGCCGGCGGCCTGGCCCAGGGTCAGCGGCACTCGGCTGGAGAAACTCGCGACCTAATACCAGCAACACCCTTCCCTCTTGTACCATGAAAGTTCTCCCATCGGAATTATGTGCCAAGCAGGCAGCTGTCCCCGGGTGAGGAGAGGCGTGGGCGAGGAGCGTTGGGGCCTTTCTGGGGTTTCCAGTCTTTCCAGGCAAACGGCACGTGGGACTCTGCAGTCCCTTAAAAAGCAAGGCACAATCAAACAACCAGAAGGCAGGCGGTGAGAGGCCCGCGGAGCGGCCTCCCTGCCCAGGCTCCTGGTGGCCCGTCCGAGGCATGTGGCGAGCCCCGCGCTCCGTGCCCTGGGCTCACCTCTCTAAACCTACTTGTTTTTGCTTTGCTTGTTGCCTCTCACAGTTGGGCAGAGCCGACACCTACCTTCTTCCGCCAGGCAGAAGACGGGACCGGCCACAACTCAGAGAGGCGCGGGAGCAGGCCAGGGGCCACATGGGTGAGCCAGGTCTGAGGACAGCTGCTGGCCTTGGGCATCCTTTATGAGGGTGTGAACTCAGGAGGGTAAACTTTGGCTGCCGCGTGGTTGGATGGCCATGTGGGGCCTCTTGTTTTCATCAAGGATGTCATGATATCCAAGAGAGCTTTTAATATTTCCAATATTGTTCAACTCGTGGGCACCCACCAGCCCAGGTCCCCACCTCAGCTGCTGTGGCTCTGAATGCCAGCAGCTCCCAGCAGCCTCCTCTGCAGAAGTGCCCTTGAGATGCGCCCACCCCGTCCTACCGCAACACCGAGTCCCCTGAGCTGCTAGGACGGAGCAGGCAGCCTGGGCTGGGAAACACGGGCATTCGCCGCTCACAGTGGACTGGACGCTCAGCCGTGCTCGCTCTAGCTTGAAGACAAACCAGCAGCTTGGAAATGGCTTAAAGGCCCAGGGAAAGCAGAGAAGGCCAGGAAGAACCAACTGCGAGTGGAGGCGAACACTTGTCCCGCGGGCCCCAGGTAGAGGGGCATGGCAAGCGACTTCCCTTACCTTATTCATGAGCGTCTGTATTCTCTGATTTTCTTTCACTTCTTTTATTTGTATGGTATTTTGAAAAAAGAGATATATACACTCAAAGGAAGTCGTATCAGAAAAGCCACTGGAGACGACTCCCTCAGAGGCAGATAATGCTGGGCTCCAGCTTTCAGAGCAGCAGCGAGCCACTGGCGGGTTTCAGGACTGCAGCCTGCGACCGTTCTTTCTAGCCGCCTCTTGGTGACTTGCTACGCAGGAGGCCTCCACCCACCCTCGAGTCAGAACTGCGGCCAAGAGTGTAGGTGCTCTGAGGGAGGGGCAGGCGAGGAAGGGCAGGCTGGTTTGGATCCCAACAGGAACCAAAGTAACAGCACCGGCAGCCAGATCTGGGGAGCCTCGGCTGCCCGCCCATCGTGGATGCTCCTGGAGTAGCCACCATAACCAGCAGCTGCCCCCCACGAGGGTGTCTGGTTCTCCATTCTTACAGGGCGACTAGGACTCAGAGTGTCAGGAGCCCAGCTGAGAGTGGCTGTGCCACCCAGGCCTGCCCTGCCCCAGAGCCTGCCCCAGGGGACGTGCTGGCGGAGGGATCCCCGGCCACCACAGACCGCTCAGGCCTCTGGGCCCACAGCTGGGACCAAGACACATGGTTAGCGAGTCCTGTGCTCCAGGGACCAAGCCCCAAGGATTCTTGGAAATGTGTACAACTTGCTGTCTTCCTTCCAAGCTATAAAAGTCCTGCTAATGGAAAAGGTGGATCCGAAGAACGGCCAAGCTCCTGCAAGCTCAAGGAAACCGACAGTGCTGCTCTCCTGCCTTCCTGACAGAGGGTCCTGGAGTTTGTAACTTGTCACCTGGGTGTCAAACAGCTCGCGTCAAACTCCAGGAGCCTTGGCCAAATGAGCAGTCTGGGAACAAAGTCAGGAAAGACAGGAGAAGTGGAAAAGCAAAAGGCATTGGTGCCAGAGTGCAGGTCGCCCTGGATCAGCCGGCCAGTCACCGTGGTTGACTGAGAGCCCGCCCAGTGCCAAGGGCTCTGCTGAGCACTTAACAGGCGTGATTTCCCCTCCATCTTCACACAAACCAAATTAGGAAGGAAATCGCCTCCCAGCATGCCCTGACGTTGAGGGCAGGGGAACCGAGCCAGTCCTTCAGGTCAAGCGGCTGGTCCATCAGTCAGGATCGTCCACGTTCTGCTGTGACAAGCAGCCCCGAGACTTCAGGGCCTTGAGGAAACATAGGTCTAATGTGGCTCACACTCGATGCCCACTGTGGGCTGAGGGCATTGAGGTCACCCAGACGCTGACAGAGCAAGTGCCCTCTCAAGCTCTGCTGGCCACTGTGACAGGTGGGACAGGGAACTCTGGAGGGTCTCAAGCCAGAAATTAAGCCTGGCTTAGGAGAGCCTGACTCAAGACTCTCCCAGAATGGGCTGCGTGGCCAGAGGCTCACAGGGGAGCCGGGACATGGTGGGGGGACAAGGAGACCTGTCAAGGGACCCCAGGCAGGTCGCTGTCAGCAAAGGGGTGGAATGCTGACCTGCACAAGCGTTTCTGTGACACAGGTCACTGTGCCTCTGAGAAGGCAGGGTCCCAGAAGTCACCTCCACGTGCCTCTGTGTGGAGCCCCAGTGCCTTCTGTCCCAAGGCACTGAATCCACACTCACCTCCCCGAGAGAGGAGGACGGGGCCAAGCCTGCCCCACCGGCCGTCAGGTCACACAATGGACAGGCCTCACAGAGACCTCCTCCCCAGACGCAGACGAAGCCCCTGGTCAGCTGCACAGCTGGGCTGCTGTCCCTGGGCGGCTTCGCTGGAGCAGCCCGCTCAGAAGGTGAACTCTCAGCAGGCGGGCAGGCCAGGCCAGGCCAGCCGGACAGCCATATTCCATGGGGTCCCAGGGGCCCAGGTTCCCCCAGGCCCCTCTTGCTCCAACATCTACTAGAGCGCTGCTCTTGTCCACAGCAGGGGAGCTGACGGGCCAGCACTCGGCCAGTGCTCCTGGGCAGGGAGAAGAGGAGCGAGGGCAAGGCGCGGCCCGGGGAAGTGGCACATCCCCTGGTGAGAACTTGGTCATGTGACCCTGCACAGCAGAGCGGGAGGAGGGAACCGAGTCTCCTTTGGCAGAGACCACGCTGTGTCCTGCAGACCTCAAGGGAGGGAGGCTGGCGGAGCCCCGCCCTGCCCTGCTCTGCAGGTTCTTCCTTGGCCTCCTCCCTTGGCCCGGCTTCCACTCTGAGCCTCCTGCAGGGCGAGGCACCCCTGCGCCTCCCTCTGAGACTCTGAGAACCCCCTTTTGGCCCGATCCAAATCCCACCAACCCGCAGCCGCTGGGCCCTGGTCACGCCAGGTCCCTCCACACACATGACCGCACTGTTCTCACAGATAAGTAGCTATTTGCATGATTGATTACATGGGCAGCAGAGAGGAATGGCAGCCAGTAACCCTGGGGACCGAATTCCACCCTGGTTGATGAATAAACCCCTTTTCAAGCCCAGCCTCGGGGCGCCCATGTCTAGGAATGCGCGCTTACCCGAAGCCAGGGACTATCACCCCACAGCTCCGGCCACTTCCAGCCTCCACTGCCAGATTAAACACACGCGTCCAGTCGGTGGGTGTGACCCAGACGCAGGCCGAGGAGGCACCAGGCCTGGGCTCGAGCCGGCTGGCCTCCCCAGGCGGCCCGGGGCAGCAGGAGACATTATTCACGGCTCTGCCTGCACAAGCCTTGGGAACATATTTTGGGGACGGGGGATAAATGGCTCCTCAGGAAGGTTCCCACCTCCTGGACGAATGTGATTTCACACTGCTCAGAGCACCCCGGGAACTTGAGATAAAACATGAGCCCTCAGATGGGCTCCCGAGAACTGCTCCCTGGGCCTAGACTCCGGTCGGCCAGGAAGTGACTTTCCCTGCCCCTTCAGGATCTCCCTGACCCGACGTCTCCAGGACTCAGAGCTAAGCGTGGTCTCCTCCTGCCTCTGCCTTCCCTGCTGCTCCCTGGCTCCCTCCTATGAAACCTTTGTCTCTCTCTGAACATTGCTCAAACGCTGCCTCCTCCGGGAAGCCCTCCGAGACCACCATTCACCCCGGTTTCATCTGCTTCAATGTCTCACGTCATCCTGAGCCCATTCCAGACAGAGTGCCTGACCGATGGTCTCCAAGTGCTTTTGGGAAAGGAGCCTGTCACTAGGCCCCTGGGTGGGGACGTGTGCTGGGGAAGGGCACGCTCAGAAGCAGGGTGGAAGGTGGGTAGGAGGAGCTGTCACTTGCCGCAAGGGTGGAGCTCAAGGCCTGGCCTGCTGGAGTCCTGCCCCTGCCCACAGGTTCCATCCCTGACACTGAGCAGGCGCTCCTCACGCATCTGCCTTGAGGACGGGAACAGGAGGCCCATGTTCTGAGGGGCCGGGGAGGCACACTCGGGCTGCCAGCCAGAAGGCGATGCCAGGCCCTTCTGGAGCATTCAGTGGCACAGCCAAGTCCTCGCTGTTCCTGGAGCTCACGAGACAGAGCTCTGACCTCGACTGCAAGTGCCCAAGAACCGCGTGGGGGCGGGGGGCTGTGGACTCGGGAAAGCCACCATCTCAGACCTGCAGCTTTAGCAAAGGCCAGGGGAGGAGAGAGGGCCACCAACTGCTCAGGCTGTGTGAGGCTGTGTGGCCTCAGACAAGCCACCTCGTCCTTCTGGTCATTGTCATCTGAGTCTGGTCCTCCAAGAAGGTCCTGAGGGAGGATTGGAGCGAGGAGTTCAGTGGGAGGCAGTGGTGGGAGGCCCGGCAGCGAGAGGAGAGAAGAGGCTGGGCAGGGAGGGAGTCGGCAGGGGCCAAGCCAGTAGCCAATGTGGGTCTTTGAAACTTAGGCCCCTGGAAGGCTCCAGAGGCTGAAGGACAACACACCTGGGGGACCCCTGGCTGGTTGCCCCCTGCACCTCACAGCACCAAGTCAAGGCCTGCAGGTACTGGCCTGGGGGCAGGGCGGGTGCCCGGAAGGGGTTAGGGTGGGGGCGGGGCAGCAAGGGGACCTGCCACCACGGGTGAAACAGGACCCGCTCCTCCAGGTGGCTGTGAGAACAAATGTGCTCCCAGAGGGCACACCCCAGTGCTGAGGGCCTTGGAGGTGTCCAGTGCCGACCTCCTCACCAGGGCCGCCCCGCCTGCCCACTGGTTCTCCCAGGCTGGCTTGTGCAGAGATGCCCCTGCCCTCGGGCTCCGCCCTGGGTTTCACCAAGGAGAGCCCAGGGAGGCTGCAGGCCTTGGGAGGAGAGGTGGGTGCTGGCCCAAGCCCTCCCTCTGGGTCGCAGGGCTGACCGTGGCCTTCCAGCAAGGGTCCCCTCCCTCTGGGATCTCTGTGCTCACCCACTCCAGGGTGGCCACATGCTGAGTGAGCATCTCCTTCTACTAAACGCTCCTCTGCTGTCCACTATTGGGCTCTGGCTGGCCACTCCCTCATCTCTACCTGCAATGGCCACTGTCACCTCTCTGGCCCGGCACTTTGTTTGGGGACCGTCCCTCTGTGTGCTGTGAAGAGAGGTGACAAACTCCCTGTAGAAATGCACCCTTCTGAGCAGCCTCCGCCCCGGCCTCCCTGGCAGCTGGGGTGTGGACACGTGGCCAGGACACGCTAGGTTGGACACGTGCTGGCTGGACTCTAAGCTGGGAACTAGTGACCAGGAAAGGCAGGCTCCCTCGCCCCTCTCCAACAGGTGGAGGGGAGAGCGGACCTCGGAGGTCCCGTGCGGATCTGCAGGCACCGAGCGCAGCCCAGACAGTGGGAGCGTCTTTCGGCGGAACTCTGGGACCCACCGTGAGCCCTCAGGGATGGTCAGCTACTGCAGGACCCTTGGATGCCTGCCTTCTCTTCAGCTGGAGAGAGCTCCTGCTGCTTTCCACCGGTGGCTGCCCCTGATGGTGGCTGGACTCTGAGTGGCCGCAGGTCAGCAGGAGCTGTTCACAGATGCCCACAGACAACCTGCCCCAGTAGAAACCAGATGAAGTATGTTAGGTGTTTGTAGATTGTTTGCACAATTCCCAGAAGCTTCTAATTAGATTCTGTAGGACTTTTGATCACCTTCAGTGTCCTTGGCCTGTTCTGCTGGAGGAGGCCACTCCTGCCCCTTATAAAGGGTGCTGGGAGGGGCTGAGCTCCTGAGCTCGAGGCCACCCCGTGCTGGTCTGGCCTGCACTTCAGGGTGAGGAAGCTGTGGTGAGGAATGAGCCCTCCCAGCTCAATGGCGAGAGCAGGGGTGGGAGTCTCTAGCTCCTGCAGTGGCTCAGGGCCATTCTAGGACCTGGGTTCCCTCCACCTTGGGGCTCTGTCCTCCCTGTAGGACGTGGTGTAAGCAGACAAGGGAAGAGCCCAAGGACACCTAGGTCCCTTCTGCTGATGCTCTGGAGGTGGGGACTCCTCCAGGTCACCTGGCTTCTCTACTTCTGGGGGGCTGGGAAGCTTAGATCCTGGCTGGGCACCAGGTCCCAGCGGCCACAGCATAGGAGGCAGGGGCACCTCAGAGTGTCAGTGGCCAGAGAGCTGTCGCTGCCAGGCCAGAGTTGATGGAGCCAGAGCAGGAGCCCCAAGGGGACCTGTGCCCCCAGTGTGCCCTGCCCAGGTAGCTGTTTCTTGAGCACGGCTGGAGCGATGCCTGCTAAGCTCACAGGAAGGGACAAGGGGGTGGGTGAAAAGAGCCATTGGACGGCTGAGTCCGGGGAGCACGTCCAGATTGTTCTGACTTTTCGGAAATCAGCCTCGGGACCGTTCTCCACTTGAAAGGAAGAGAGAGTTGGCTGGATGAATGTGACATTTTTCTCGGAGACGGTGGAAGGAAGCGTTTTGACCATCGTCCAGGATATCCGGAGTAGCGGATGGATTCCTTCCCCTGCCTGGCCGCCTCCCGGGCGGGTGTTTACTTGGAAGAGCCTGTTCCTGGTGGAGGGCAGGTGTCCCAGGGCGGACAACGTGCAGTGGTTGGAGACCAGGGTCCTGCGTGTGCTTGGCTGCCTGGAAATTGATGGCTTTTCTTGTTTGTCTGGTGGAATGGGGGGTTTCCCAGCAAAGGTAGCGCAGCCTGTGGAACGGGGCTTCCTGAGCGGGCTGGATTCCCCGGATTAGTCACCCTGGACGTGTGCAGCTTCAGCCCTGGAGCTGGACTTGCGTTTCAGAGTGCTGGAGGCGGACCAGGTGCGGGTAGGGCCCGAGGGCCGGGCCTGGCGAGGGCACCCTCTTCCTCTCCCAACCTGGCAGGAGGCTCCCTGGAGAGTGGACAGGCACATAGGTCCAGGACTTGGTGGCTACTTGGAATTGGGCCAAGCCTCCCCTGGCCTCCCCTTGGCAATGCCTGGGCCATCATCGCGGGGCTGGGTGGTCTCTCTCAGTGACACCCGTTCTGTTGGCATAGGTGGCGCCTGGGCTTAGGAAGAGACAGGACCCCAGGGGGCTTGATGATCTGTGGATGGCAGGGAGGTCCCCGGGATGAGGCGGTGTCCAGAAGAGAACAGAGATAGGATGTGCCAGAGCCTGCACAGGGGCTGGGAGGCCCGTCCTCAGGAGCTGGCACCTCCTCAGCAGCCCCTTCTCACCTCCCACCCCTCCCCCATGCTGTCCTCCATGTCCAGCCAGGCTGCTGGCGGTCTTGGTGGGAGGCCCCAGAGGCCGCTCTGCAGCGGTGCTGTAGGCTGGGAAAGGCAGTGAACTTGAGTGGCCCCCCTTATCTGTGGGAGAATGCCAGGATGATCTGAGGGAAGGCGGAAGGCAGAGGAGGGGCCGGGGGCTATCAGAGGTGACCCGGCCGGAGGCTGGATGGGGACCAGCTGTGGAGTGCAAAGGACAGCCTGGCTGGGTCCTGCCCCCACCCTCCAAGCCCCCTTCCCATGCAGGACTCTGGCGGCTCAATTAAAATAACCAAATGACTATGAAGAGGGCAACCCAGGAGAGTGAATCCCGAACACAAGCACCATGGGAGGGCCCTGCGCGGCCTCCTGGCCTCCCCAGGACCCCTGACCACGTCACAGGCACCCCTTCTGTAGCACCTCTGCCTCCACACCAGCCGCTGTCCCTCTGCCGCCCCCTGTTCCCAGGGTCTTCAGACCCGGCCGGGGCGCTGTGGCACATGTGACCCGGTCGCTGCAGGAGCCCATCCAGGAGGTGCGCCTGGCTGCTGCGGCTCAGATCGAGGAGCTTGTCCGGGACCAGCAGACCTTTCCTGCGAAGAGGCAGAGAGTCAAAATCTTCAGGTTCAAAGTACATGTGACCTTGTCTCAGCTTTGTGACCTTGGCAGCCCTGTGAAGGTGGCACATGGGACTCAGCATGGGTGGTGTGGCCCCCTTCCAAAACATCATATGCAAAGCCAGGTGGGGGGCGGGGCCTGGCTGCTGCCTGCTGTGTGGCTCAAGGTCACCTCCTTCCATCCTCAGTCGCAGCTCTTCCCATAGAATGGGCTCCTCCCTCTTCACGGAGACTGGCAGCACCTCCCCATGTCCACCCAGGGCCATTGTGTCTGGGTTCAAAGAATGAGCATCAGTGACAGTCGAGGCCCAAGGCCTTCCTGAGACCTCCAATGCCACATCACACAGGACACCACCACCTGTCAGCACACGGGCACCCAGAGACCCTGGAAGGATGGGGACGGAACAGGCCTTGGCGAGCTTCAGGGGTTGGTGAGCAGCCGTGCAGGAAGAACACCCAGGCCGCCCTGAGTTTACCACATGCTGGCTGCTGGGTGCCGGGAGGGACCCCACACACCTCCATGGCTGCCCCTTACACTGTTCAGGGATGAGGACTGAGGTTCAGAGACATTGAATGATCTTCTCACAGCGGCGGAACAGCCTCTGACACACACCTGGCTTCTGGTGCATTTCTGGGTTGATTAGCGCGCCACCTTCACACCCTTCATCCCCTGGACGTGTGGACTTATTTGGAAATAAGATCTTTGCAGATGTAATTCAGATGAGCTCATCCTGAATACATGGCCCCAGAAGTCATCTTACAGTCCCCCTGTAATGAAAGACCTGAGGTGAGTAACTTGAGAAGGGAAAAAGTTTACCTGGTTCCCAGCATTAGAAGTTCCAGTCCAAGATCAGTGGGCCCACTGGTGTGGGCTGCTGGTGGGGGTGCCAGATGGCAGCGGTGGGGAGCACCTTTCTAGGTGCTCAGCTCAGCTCACGGCTGGGGCCAGGGTCCCAGAGTCTCCTACAGGACACGCCCCCAATGACCTGAGGACCCACCTGCAGACCCTGCCTGCTAGGGTTCCCACAGCTCCCAGCTGCAACACTGGGGACCACACCTCAGCGTCGACTGTGGCAGGTCCTTCATCCCATGTGACTGTGTCCTGGTGAGAAGAGGGGGGGAGCACACAGGTGGCGGGCAGCTGCGGATGGAGAAGCAGCCTAGGAGGAGCCCAGGCCAAAGGCTGCCGAGGACAGCCAGCGATGCAGGAGCCTACGGACAGGACAGGGCAGAGGTCCCGGAGAAGAGGCCCTGCCTTCTGGCTCAGCCTCTGGTGCCAGCCCTCCTGCTGGCACTCCTGCTGCTTACGCCACTGGGCTGTAGCACTCTGCCCAGAAAGCACTCGAACCTGGCCGTTCCAGATGGGCACGGCCAGACCAGCCTTCAGCATGGACGTGCAGCCTTGGCCTTGGAGGAGCTGGTGTGGCCCAGGTGACAGGAAGGGACTGGATATCAGTCGTGCCTGCAGAAGCGGTGCTCCTGGGCACTGGCAGGCTCTGGAGGTCCGCTGCCACTCTGGATGGAGTCCTGGCCCAGCACAGGGTCGAGGCGCCCCTCAGGGCCCACAGGGTCTCCCAGGATGGGCAAGGGCTGATGCTCTCCACCCTGCGCACCTTGGGGCGGGGACCCAACCCAGTGCTGCCCGAGCGGGTCACATGGTTGATCATGAGCCTGAAAAGGAGGGAGGGGAGAAAGTCAGAGGGCAGGAGGGGGAGGAAGAGAGCAGGAGATGGGGAGGGCACAGAGCGGGAGGGGCAGAGGGAGAGGGACAGAGGGGCAGGAAGACAAGCTACAGATTAGATGGGGAGACAGGGAGAAACCCAAAGAGACAGAGCAGGAGATGGAGGTGGGCGAGAGGGAGCAAGGGGAGGAAGGGACATAGAGTCCCAGGGACAGAGCAAGGGACAGGAGGGAGGGGAGGGCACTGGGCCGCGCTCTGCTCCCCCCCCCCAACCCCATGCTCCACATCACTGTAGGGAGCCCCTTCCAACCCAGCCTGGGCGCCGGGGGTGGTCAGGAACTGCCACTGGGCCCGAGGGCGAATCTGAAGCCCGGCTCCCAGAGCCTCAGGCCACGCATTCCTGGGTGCTTGTGTGAACTCCCCCATCCGATAGCGGACATGGTTAATGTTCTCAAGTCCAAGGGCCTTGGCCCTGGATTTTAATTAGGCATGTCACTGTAGAGGGGCGAGGCTTCACCCCGCCCCACCAGCTGCCAGCTTTATCATGATCCCCTGCAGGACACTGTAAAGACACAGCTGAATAAAGGATGAGAGCCAGGACATCAGAATCCTTGCTCCCCACCCCAGGGCTTATGGGATGGAAAAGCACCCCAGCTCGAGGGACTTACATGGGGAGGAATGGGCTTTACAGGGAGCGTGATCTGACCGGGCAGAGGCTACTCTGATCGCTCCCTGGACCAGGGCAGCCTGGGGAGCATGTGCTGTGCTGGTGCAGCCTTCCAAATGCACAGGGCCAATTTAAGCTTGGGAGTTGGGAAATTTGAATGATTGGTTCAGTTACTGGAAAAGCCCAGGGACAGGGGCATTAAAGGTCATACTGAGTACTGTTGAAAAGGACACGAGAGCCATGATCAGCTCTGACCAATCAGGATTCATCTGCCCATCCATCCATTCACTCATCCATTAGTCCATCCATCCATCCACCCCCAAACCCCCATCCATCAATCCATCCATCATCCACCCATCCATCCATCCTCCATTCATTCATACACTCATCTACCCACTCACCTATCCATCCACTCGTGCACCCACCCACCCACCCATCCATCCATCCATTCATACACCCACCCATCCACTCATCCACCCATCTACTCATCCACCCATCCACTCACCCATCCATCCACCTACCCATCCATCCATCCACCTACCCACCCATCCATCCACCTACCCACCCACCCATCTAACCACCCATCCACCCACCCACCCACCCATGTTTCCTCCCACAGTTTCTGCACACACAGGGACTCTGTTAGAAACAGGAAGGGGCGTGGATGGTCAACCACAGTGTCTACTGGAGCCCATCAGATTCATTTCTGTCACCATCATTGTGCCATCAGATATGGCAGGAGATGGCACGGAGGGCATGCCACCATCATGGCTGGAGACTGTTCAGTTATGGTGTGTAATGAGACAGGACACTTCAAACGAAAGCTCTTTGCCAGATGGGTGACCTTGGGAAAGCAACAGCCCTGTGGCTCAGGGTTCTCCTCTGTGAACGTGGATTTCAACACACAGCAGAGCCACAAGCTGGCCTCCCTCCTTGGTCCACCGCTTCACCTTGCGCCTTGCAGTCCCCTCTACTGGAAGTGGCGTACACTTCTTGCTCCTTGACTTTGGGGTGTGGCATGGGGCCTGATTTGGCCAATGGGATGCTAGAAGGGTAGGCAAACAGGTTTGAAGTGAGTCTGCGGTGCTGTGCTGGGGTTGTCTTGTCACTTCCCTGCCATGGTCACAAGACGATCATTCCCTGGGTAGTAGATGCCCCCTCGTTCCAGGCCCCAGAATGTGCAGAGGAGCAGATCTGCCCTGAGCAGCAGCAGGACTAAGCCCAGCTGGACGTGATCCTCAAGCAGAGCCACCTGCCAGCCCATGCAACCTAGAGACACATGAGTAGGACTAGGCAATTGCCTCTTTAGAAGCCTCTAGGTTTGGGGGTGATTCATGTCACAGCAGAAGCTGGCTGATACAGGCTGTCCTCCCAGTGCCTTTGTGAGAATGTGTCAGAGTGATGTGCACACAGCTCTTCAAGGTGCTGACCCATGAAGGGTGCTCGAGGAGCCAGTGTCAACATGCAGTGCCACTGGGATGGCATTGGGGAAGTATCTGCTCCTCTGTGCTCAGCAATCTGTGCTCTTGTCTTCCCAGCAGGCAGCTGAAGTGCTAAATCCACTGCAACCGCCCACTGCCCTTCCATGAGCTGGCATAAATGAGAGATCCCTGGCCAAGGGACAGCTCAGGGACATGCACAGCTCTGTCCTCTGCCTGGCATGGTGTGGGGCAGCTGCCCGAGTCAGATTCTTCTCCTGCATCTCTGAGCACCTGATGTATGTGAAGCTGGAAGGCAGTTACAAGGCCTGTAGAGACACCCTTGCCCAGCCTCCTATTTCAGATGTTCCCTGCTTTTGAAAAGGACCTCCAAGGGCAACTTTATGTAGACTTTACTCTCTCAGGCTCCACATACATAAAGGGCTCAGGTAATGAGAAGGAGACCAGCACCTGTCCCAAATAGGTCTTTACAAATGAGTCAGTGCCCTCTGTGCCTCTGGTGGCCCAGGACACCTTTGCAAAGTTCAGCCATTCTTAAATGAGTCACACACTTGAAGCTCCAGCTGTCTTTAGACTAGTGTTTGTTTGGCTTATTTCTTCTCATCCTTGTACATTTAACCTGTTTTTAAAGTGTGTTTCTCATAAGTAGTACATAGCTTTTTCTGTTTTTTTTTTTTGTTTGTTTGTTTGTTTTTCTGTTCTGACAATCTCAGCCTTTTAATTAGATTTATACCATTTACATGTAATGTGATAATGGACATGGTTGGGTTTAAATCAACCATCTTTCATCCCATGTGGTCTCCTTCTGATTAACCAAGTATTATTTTATCTCCTTTTGTTTAATTATGAGCCTTACTTATTTTGTTACATATTTTGTTATTTATTTGGTTGCTTTAGAGGGTAGAAGACACATCTTCAACCTCGGTGCCTAAGAGTGATGTAAAATCACTTCCCATGCAAGGACCTCACTGTGGCACATTCTCATTCTACCTCTTTGGGCGTTTGTGCTCCTGTCCTCTAGTATGTCAACTCTGCATGTCACCAACCCCCAAGTACGCTGCTCGTATTTGGCTTTGAACAGCCAATTGTCGTTTAAAGACATTTAGATTATGAGAAATATGTTTTCTCCACTTACCCCTGTAGAAGCCACCTCTGCTGCCCTCTTCCCTTTGCATAGATCCAACTTCATCTGTCACCATTTTCTTCTGGGACTTCCACCAGCACTTCCTGGAGTTAGGTTTGTTGGAGACAAATTCTTGTTACTTTTATATGTGGAAAAATGTTTTCATTCCACCCTCCTTTCCTTTCTGTCTTTTATTTTATTTTATTTATTTTTTTGGAACCAGCAATTGAACCCCAGAGGTCCTTAACCTCTGAGCCACATCCCAGGTTGGGTTTTTTTTTACTTAGATACAGGGTCTTGCTGAGTTGCTTGGGACCTTGCTAAATTGGTGAGGCTGATTTTGAACTCTTAATGTTCCCGCCTCAGCCTCCCGAGTCGCTGGGATTTCAGGTGTGTGCCACCATGCCTGGCTTTCACTTCACCTCTCTCATTGACATTTTTTTCACTGTGTAGACAATTTTAGGTTAAAAATTGCTGCTTTCTTTACTACCTTCCAGCTGCTGCTCTACCGTCTTTTGTTTGCATTGTTTGGACAGGAAACTTGCCGTCCTCCTCAGCACTGCCTG